>VXAA01004495.1:314-10526 GCA_013399115.1 Anseranas semipalmata
ATGGAGCTGTGACAGGGGAGGTTCAGGCTGGGCGTGAGGAAAAGGTTCTTCACCGAGAGGGTGGTCGGGCACTGGAACAGGCTGCCCAGGGCAGTGGTCACGGCACCGAGCCTGACAGAGTTCCAGAAGCGTTTGGACAATGCTCTCAGGCACATGGTCTGATTTTTGGGTGGTCCTGTGTGGAGCCAGGAGTTGGACCCGATGATCCTTGTGGGTCCCTTCCGACTTGGGATATTCGGTGGTTCTGTGAACAAATAAAGCTAACGCTGAATAATGTTGATCTAAAAAATAACGCTGAGTAAAGTGAAAGGCTAAGTTAGAGCACCCTATCTGGCTCTTAGAGTGAATGTTTTTCGTGCTAAATAAGTGTAGAACAACTTGCATCATTTCAGTCAGCTTCGTTTTTAAATGCTTTTTAAATAAACTGTGTAATCTTGACATTCTTTTAAATTGCACGTAATGTGCATTATTTGTTACCAGTCCCTACAGCTAGATGGCTAATAGAGCTTAGAATCAGTTGTTTACTTGTTGCCACCGTTCTGTGGTGTGGATACATGCCAGTGCATTTAAATGTGACTGGAGTTCAGATTTATTTTTGATGAGCCACTATGACCTTGAGCAGGGGGTCTTTAAACGGACCCATTCTTTGCCAGACACTGATATGGTTTGTCTGCTTTGTATGGGAACACCATGTCCTCCTTGGTTAGGAACAAAGAAGAAAATTTTGCCCATGCCTGGTATCTCTGGAGGCAAAAAGTTTTGTGTAAAAGTAATTACACAGGCAGACTCCCTCAGCTAGCGCAGCTTCTGCAGCTCGGGCAACTGAGGCTAACCTTTACTGTCATAACGTGCTGTGGCTAGTAAGTCAGTTGCCGGTTTTGTCTAAAATAACGACCCTTTTTCGGAAAGCGACTTGTTCAACCTATTTTAAATGAGCAATCTGTTAAATTATCTTGCAGGAGTTCTCACAGCTTAGTCTCCTCCATGCTTAGAGAACAAAATCCTCCTGTCATCCGTAGCAACCGGTGTCTATCCTAAGCAGGGATAAGGCAGTTTTCAGTGACCGGAGCACAGTGCCGGGTGTGGGTGCGCAGCGCTCGGGGCTCCCACCCAGCTGGCACCGTCCGTGGTGTGCTGCGCCGGGTCGGGCGCGGCGTGTATCGATCGGCGAGTGTGAGCGAAGTCGTACTTCCTCGGTAGGTGGTTTCTCTGTGCGTTGTGTGCAGTCTGCTTTTGCCAGGTGGGTGACTTTGTGTGCCGTGTACCTTGACCTCAGCTACCTGGAAAGCTCGGTGCTGACATCGTCATCAGTGGATGTAATTTGTGTAACAGTTATCTTAAACTCAAAGTAGTTTCTTCCCAGACTTAGGACGTAGCTTTATATTTTAGCAATCCTCGATTATAGCAAACTAGTTTCACTAAAAAAAAAAAAAATACACTTTCAAATACACTGGCTTCTGCTGTGTGCTAATAACACTCACCAATTCAGTGGCTTTTTTTTCTTTCTGCAAGAAATGTCTTCTGATTTGTGTTTTAAAAGCAAAATTATGTCCTAAAAATTATGGCAGTTGGTAGTTTTGTTAAGCTTATTATGTAATATTGAAATATATTTGAGTTTTCTAAATTTGTGTCACAAGATTGTACAGTCTGTACATATCAGGAGGTTGGAGTGTAAGACTGAAGCAGGACTACAGAAAACTTTTTTGGTAGTCTGTTATTTTTCAGTGGAATAAATAAGGAGTTGAGGTGGATAATACTACATAAATTTGTGCTGAACATCATTAAATTTGAGAGAGAGCTTAAAATGTCGGTCAGTGCACCTGCTGTGTCTAAACCAAAGTTTCTTTGATAATCACCAGAAAAGCTCAACTGCTGATGTTCCTATTGAGGAAATCTTGGACTAGGAATCCTGTAAAATTTGTATGTTAGAATGCAGAGGTGGCCAGAGCTGCTGGCATCCAGCTGTGTACCAGATCTCACGTGCCCGAGGACCACTGTCAGCTCAGGCTCTCGTTGTCAGCACCGGTTATGTGACAGAGCTGCTCTCGGACTGCTAGCAAACTCACGTAGCTCCGGTGAGGAGCTGGTCGCGTACAGTCGTGCTATTATCAGAAGGCATCTTCCACTGGTACCAGCTATTCTTGTCAGGCATGTTACGAGGTCTGATTTGATGAGCTTGCAGACTTTCACATTGGCAAATGTTTGCTGTGTTAACATGCTTAACCAGGTGTTAGCTTGCATCACTTCTCAAATCACTTTGTTATTATACGTGCAAATAAGGCATATGAAGTGTAACTATAGCTTACTGTCTATCTACAGTCTTCTCACCTCTGGATCGGAAGCATTAGCTAATTTGTTATCGCACTTCATCAGATGCATCAGAAGTTCCTCTCTACTTGTAATGAACCAGCTGTCGGTATGCCTGAATTAATACCGATATCCAACAACTGGTGGTTCTTCCATTTTCTTCTTGCTGAAGTAATCTGATACCAGTAATCTGCCAGTATTAGTGCTGTGTTGGTTGTATGTGAAATCAATATACTTGTGACATGCATATTTATTGAATATCTTATTTCATATCTGTTTGCTTCTACTCCCCCCCCAAAAAAAAATCAGATTTGCAGTAGTCTTAAAAAGTCTGTATCTCAAAGACATGAGAAGTATCTCAAGCGTTGTGCTTTCTTCTCTGTAAATGTGATACCAAACTTAAGCAATTCAGTACTCGTGAACTTTCTGTGTCAGCATGTGGATGAATATGAAGGGTTCAATTCTGAAGATGTTCTTCAACAGTGAGCTCTTCCCAGGCAAAGCAGCAATCATTATGCAAAGGGGTTCTCACAATTTTAGGTACTTAAAGCAGAAGTGCCTTGAAGGAACAGTGTACGAGTCTACTTGTGTTAGAACGCTTGGGTAGGAAAATAGCATCCTGTGATGCCTGCTACCATATGCCGTTTGACTTTGTGGTTTATTTACGACTGCTCTATAGATTAGGCAGTGTTATCATGATAGGTCTGGAATTTAGAAATACTTTTCTATAGTTTGTATGAAATAAGAAGATGGATATTCTGTTACTTGCTGAAAAGCAAATTATATATTTAGCCTAATATTGTGTATGAAACCTATTTAAAGCGGTATTTCGAAGAGCTTTTTTCCCCTAATTTGTGGCTTGTGCTTTCTGATTTCTGACCAAAAATACAAATTTTTGCTTAGAAAATGGATCAGACTCCTGGTAAATTCGAGGTATTTGAAATTCTTGCCATGCCCCGCTCCTGGACAAATAATAAAGCTACATATGTGGAAAAATTAAAACACTAAATCAAGATCAGTGTCCAGCAAAATGTGGTATAAGCTGTAGAGCATTACTTGTTACAGAGGAAACCTTGGGAATGCTGCAGTTGCTTAATGCTAAAGGTTATTAATTGGTGAATATCAGAATAAGCTCTTATACAGCCATTGTGAAAAGAGGTGGTTGGGTTCCTTAATTCAGTACATTATTTGAAACAATACAGGAACTCTTCTAGTTCTGTTCTGTGTGGGATTTGGAAACAGCTTCCTGCGACAAACGTTGCAGAGTAGTTGGTTATGTTCCATTGCAGTGGCTGTTACTCTCTAATTTGTTAAACTTCAGTTTAGATGTGAGAACGCTTTATATAAACAGTTGTAAATGATGAACAATCTTGTACTTAAAAGAAAGGTTTCTAGAGTTGGGTTTTTTTGTTTGTTTGTTTGTTTGTTTGTTTTTGTTTTGTTTTTGTTTTTAACCTTAGCTGCTGTAATATTTTCTTGGCAATAGTTGTAGAACTTGTGATAGCGATTGGGCATGCGGTGAAACAGAAGTCCCTGAAATAGACTCCAAAAGCTGTTGTAACCTGAATGAATTCTTAGAAGATAAACGGTTAAGTATTGAACTGTATTAATTAAAGGCAAACGGTGATTACTGTGTGCTTAGCAAATAAAACCTGCTCAGCCTAGGGCATGTTTTTAAGATGACATTCTGCTGAGCTTTGTGATAGTCTGGTTTGAAGAGTTAAGGTTTCTAGAGTTATAAAACTCACTCTAGAATCTAACCCTGTTCTCCTGATTCAGATGTCAGACATAATTTTGCATTAATATTTGCAAATAAATCTGGCAGTAATTATTTGTAAGTCTTGGAGAGTGATTATTATTATTTATTTTTGATACGGTGGATAAAAATACGTAAAGTCCTGGTGAAAATTCAGTGATCTAACTGCTGATTATCAACCCTTTGGTACGTGACTTTCCTCACAGAAAACTTCCATTGTTGTAACAATCGCTGATCCCTTCTGGTACCTGAGCAAATCGGAGCTGCTCCCCTTATATACTCGACTTAATTGTGAGAGAGAAGCCTCTTCAATTTTTTTCTGGCTTTTCTTTTGGGAAGAGTATAGGTGTAACCTTGTTTTAGGAAAGATGTTTCAGGAAGTAGTGACATGTGGTAGCTGAAATAAAAATTAAGTCTTAGTGGCTTGGAAGAAAACCAAAAATCTCCTAGCATGTTTTAAAAATGTGCAAGTATTGAGAGCAATGAAATAGGTGAACAGTGTTCTAGAACGTCAACAGAGCATCCCAGTCTAGTACAGTGAGGATGACAACTTGCATGAAAACATAGTTAACTCAAGAATATATGACTGTCTGGTTAGCCAAATGTAATTGAGCATGACAAGAATTTCTGAAATGTAGTTTTGACTGCTGGCAGGATGCAGCATTCCTTAGGGTGAATGAGTTTGGCAGCTTTTTTTTTTTTTTTTTTTTGTCTTACAAGTGGTGATTACATTATTTTGATACATCAGTATTAAAATAAATGAAAACCATGGTGAAAAGATTAAAGGATGGAAAATTCTTGGAGGCGATTCTTTTCAGGGCATAATATAAAGCTCAGTCTTCGCGCGTGGCAGTACAATTAAAGATTTTTAAATCTTGTAGGTTAATGTTAATTTGTTTTGTTTTCTAGTGCCCAAGATGTATGCAGTGTGATACAAAGTTTGACTTCATAACTAGAAAGGTAAGAAATCAATGAAATGTTAAGCTTTAAGTGTTGCAAAATACTAATGTGGTGTTCTGATTTAAAATGTAGATGATTTCAGTAGAATATCGTGCAAACTGTGATGTACATTAAAATAGTTTTTCTTTCTGTTCTGCCTTTTCTGGGTAGAGGATTTTTTTTTTTTTTTTTTAATTCTGTTTCTTTGGCATTCTTGTTGCACAGTGGGTTGGGGCTTTTCCAAAATACTGGGTACCCACAGGATTTACATTCAAAGGAAGAGTTAGAGGAGCTCATGCTACAGTAGGCTTCTAACATCAGTACTGACACAGAAACCAAATTAACTAATGCAATTGTGTTTTGGGAGATAAAATTAGTTGTGGAAACGTAAGCAAAAAATGTTTTCAGGAGTAATGAATTACAATCTGATATTAAAGAGTTGTATTGTTCAAATGTGGAGAGCCAAAAGTCAGATCCTGTTTCACTTTTAGAACAGGACAATCTCATGATTGAAAAAGGGAATTTCTGATTAAAGTAGAAAGTATAAACTGCCTTGATTGCTGTGAACCATAATTAGGCTCACTGTATGAAGAGAAAACACTTACTTTTATGTAATGAACATATTTTAAGTGGACCACTGTGGAACATATGGTGGCTTACAGAATATTACTATCAGAAAACATTCTGCCGAAACTGGGGGTTCTGCAGGCTCCCAAAAAAGCCAACAATGATTTTAGCAGAGAACAATGTTCCTTTCTGTAACTACATTGACACTCTGTTAGCATGTGCTTGTGGAAGTACAGAAAGATGTGGAGTGTGACTTGTATGCATTGACACAGTTGATGTTTTTTAATTTATTGTTTGGAGGGAGAAGGAAGGAGAACTTTTAAAACAGACCTACAAACATGTTATACCAGAGATGTAAGTTTTCAGGAGGCCTGAAGAGCATTAGGGTAACTAAATGATAGAGTTTATTCTCTTAATTCTTTTTTGACCTTTTAGTTGGATGGGTTAAGAGCTTGTTGAGAAACAGTAATTCATTAGGCTGCTGTATTTTACTTGTATTAACTTTGGGAAGTAAGTGGGGGTAGCCATGGGTAATAGGTACTTCAGAGAACTTTGCATAGTACTTGGAGAAAAAGCCCAACAGTGATCAGAACTGCAGCGTATCAGTTCCCTGTATCAAACTGTTGAAACTTGCTCTGAGCCACAAATCAGTTCCTGCTTGCCTGGGAGTACTTGTTCTGACATGAGCTACTGTCATCCTATGAAATCTTGCATCAGGAAGAACTACTGGGACTGTCACACCCCAGTAGTGATTTGGAGCATGAGCCACTTGTTGAAGGTTTAGTGGTTATTCTGATTTTACTAGTATTACAACTTTGTTGGATTTGTACTATGCTGCCTGATATTTCTGACAGACAAAGGGCTTTAGGCATGAAGATTTTTAGCTTTTTCCATGGGAAAAACCTGAGGACAAGTTTTGAGGGAGAAGAATAGAATCTCCAGTTGAAGCTTCCAGCGATCTCTACTTGGAAGTGGGAAGGGACCTAGAAACCACTCTTCTCTTGCATTTTTATTGACAGTAAGGTGAGGGATTTACTGGACTTCAGAGATGACACTGAAAGGACCTTCCCGGTCTGCTTTAGAAACATGTTGCCAGAGTGCCAACAAAGGCTTATAGTGCTGTGCATACTACATACAGTCCTCAGGGTTTGGTCTTCAGAGCTCTTTCTACCACTACAGCTGTTAAATGTCATTTCCCACTTGACTACTGTCCTGTCCCTTCAACATGTGTGTTTCACATCTGAGAAACTGTTCTGTTACTTGGGGAGGAGGATGTTTAATGTAGGAACTTTATCAAATTATTCCCTAATAATTTCTTTTCTAAAGAAACAAAATATTCTCTCGTGCTTAGCATCACTGCCGAAGATGTGGAAAGTGCTTCTGTGACAAGTGCTGCAGTAAAAAAGTGCCTCTGCCTCGCATGTGTTTTGTGGACCCTGTGCGCCAGTGTGCTGAATGTGCCCTCATCTCTCAGAAGGAAACAGAGTTTTATGACAAGCAGCTTAAAGTGCTCATGAATGGTAAGTACTGAATGCATATATATGCTGTTTTGATCTCACTTACATTTATTCACATGCTGTGTTAAACAAATCTGATAAATGGCAAGACTAATTCTTGTCAAACAAGCTGCTACATTGCAGTTTTGTCTCCTTAAAATACTTTTTTGTTGTCGTGTTTCTTGTTTGCCACTTAGTGCTGTATTATCAGCTTATTTAGAGAGAAGTTGATGCTTTTTGGTCAGGTGTTTACAAAAAGTGATTTAATTAAAGACAAAGGAATTTTTAATGCCTCTGAGCACAGATGTGTGTGTGGTTAGCATTTTGTTAAAATAATCCATCTTTTAGCCATGTTCCTGTTACACTAGATAAGGATTAAAATGCTTAACAGAGATATTTTAATATTTTTAGGAGGATGCTGTGCTTGTTTCAAGCTTCACCTGTGAGCTTTGATCTTGCCCATGGCCTATGGCTGTGGTTGGTGGCAGGTCATAAGTGGTCAGTTTTGCACAGTGTTAAAGCTACATGCAGTACAGTAATTCATGTTCCAATATATTAAGAAAGCTGAGTCTTCGGTTTTCAAAATATTCTGCGATTGTTCAGGGCCTTTTGATGGGCTCTTCGCTCTTAGTGTGATGCAGATGTGTATAATTGGTGAGCTAAACCACACCTCTGATTAGCAGTCTGATTAGTTCCTAAGGAGATTCTAGGTCCAGAAAGGCTGTGTTCATCCCTGTAACACACAAATCATTCTTCACCATGCTTGGCAGATGAGAGTGTAGATGACTTTTTAAATAGTGTATTTTAACCTGAAGATTTAAAAAAAAAAAAAAAAAAAAGAATTCCTGCTTGCGTTATGCAGTTAAAGCCTGAAGTTATTCCTGACTTACTGTAGAGGTACAGATCTCAGAGAAATGCTGGGTTTGATGTCCACTGCAGTTGTGCTGCTGTGGCCTCTGTTTCACATCAGCAGCAGCCTGGGGGCCCATACTGAGGGGTCAGCGAGACATGGTAAAATTGTGAAATAGACAGTGAGGTGAAGCTCTGAGGCTGCAGGATTCAGATTGTGGAGATGGATCACAGGCTGTTTGACAGTGCTGTATGTTTTTGTTTGTTTTTTCATTTCTCAGACCAACAGTATTGCGATTAGGTAATACAGGGAGTGTGAGACATGGAGGAAATAAAGGTGGTAGGCATGTAGTCTGCTTTAAGTTATGAATCACTTCACCAATGTAGCTAAGATGACTTTCCTGATGCCAAAGGAGCTGTTTGGAGCAGGCAGAAACATAACATGGAGGCTGAAGTTCGCTGACCTCAAAGTAAGACTAAGCTTGTCTTCAGTAGTGAGAAAGAGGTATCTTAGTATCTATTAAGCATACAGCTAAAGGTCTCGTTCCTGCTATTTGATTCTTCTGTGTAATTTTAAGAAGGTAGGGTCTTTAATTGTCTTTTTCTGCCATCTCCAAATCTGTTCTTGTTTTTGAAAGATTGGTCTTAGATATCATCCATATTTTTACAATGTAGGTGAAATTACACTGTAATTTTGAATGGTCATGGTATGCAGAACATAACTAAAGACCGTCCTTCTATACTTGAGTGTTCTGCAGATGTTAATCAGTTTAACATTCCAATTAGTCTTGTAATTGAGCCAAATCAGTGTATTAGGTGCAGTAAGTAAAAAGTAGTTATCCTTTTTGATACTTTAATGTTCCTTCCTAAACTCTGTGTTAGAATACTAAAACATTTCTTTTCAGGTGCTACATTCTTTGTAACTCTGGGAACGTCTGATAAATCTGAGCGCATGGTTTGTCGACTTTCCAACAATCAGAGGTGAGGAGGATTGGTAGAAATTGTACTTGTGAACACAGCTATGTTGTTATCTATTAACCCCCCAAAAATACAGGAATAACTTCCAGTGAGGATACTGAAAGAGTCATCTGACTCAAAGGATGGATATAATTTTACTGGGCTAAGTTTGTTTGAATTTACTAGCGGTGTGGAAAAGTGGCCCTCACAAGAGGTGTGAAGCACTCCCACTGCTTCGTTCAGTGAAGACTGTTTCCAGAAGCAGCATGGAGCAGAAATGCTAGAATGGCTTGGAATGATAGAGCTCCACTCCTTGATAATGTCTCTCAGTGCCACTGGAATACAGTGTTTTGACAGCTAACAGAAGGCTCATAGGAAGGAGGACCAGGGGAAAAAAAATCTGTAGTGACTGAAGAAATCTTGTTTCAGAATGATGAGTCTAACACTGCATGGTATTGCTTAACATTACAGTCAAAGCATTACGTTGGTCATCCCTAGAATTTGGTTGGCTGGAGCACTTCAAACTCCATGTTCTCTTCTTCCCCTGTAACTCTGGAGGAATGCTTTTAAAATTTTGAAAAGGACTCGTGGCAAATTGAACAACAGTTCTCTGCTTTTCTTTTAAGTGAAGCGCTTCAACGGAAAATAACTTTTCCTGCTTGACTCCTCTCTCTCCCTGCTCCAAGAAGCATATAGACTACCAGTCAATGAGAGATTGTTTAATTTATTTCCTTTGTTTTGGACTTGATATTGTAGACAAGAAACTTAATAAAATAAAATAACAAAAGAAAAAAAATTATTTGTTTTTATATAGATACCTGGTTTTGGATGGAAACAGCCACTATGAAATTGAAATCGTACAGATTTCAACTGTTCAGATACTTACAGAGGGATTTACTCCCGGAGGTAATTTCTTCATTAAATACAAGTTAACTATGAAGAAAAATATGAAGTTGTAATTGTTGTTCAAGGTAGACAGTGCATTTCTTATAGCTTAGATGTAACTATATGGTATACAGTAGTTTTCAGAATAGAGTGTAGTGCATGGAAGCCTGTCCAGGTGGCTGCTGGGATTTTAGGTGAAACCTAAGAATTCAGAAATTACTTTAGAACTCTAATAATGGGAGAACTTCTTGATAAACTTATGCAAAGGTGGTCATCATCTGGTCTGATCCATTCTCTTGATTAAACATCTACCTGTGGATTGAAAAGCTCACGCTTATAGGAGGAGGAAGCTCTCAGTCTTAGCTTCTATTTCAGAATCCAGCCAGGATTTCTCTTATATTTTGTGCAAACAATTCTGAGGAGAGTAAAAGAGAAACTGTTCAAAAAAAAAAAAAA
>VXAA01004495.1:10611-40372 GCA_013399115.1 Anseranas semipalmata
AAAAAAAAAAAAAGATGCTTTCTTAATTTCATTCAAGATGAAGCAATGGCCAAACTGGTAACATCTTGAATCAGAAGGCAGCTACTTACTGCCTCACCTCTTGACAGCTTTCATGGTATTTCAGGATGAAGTTGAATGATTTCATTGAAATGAGAACAAAGTCCAGAATTTTAATAATTGTTCTTTAGCAACATCTCTGTCACTGCTGGAATTTTTAGTTGGACAGTCTGTGCAGTAGTCAGTACAGAACGTTAACTTTAATGAACTTGGTATTCAAATCAATCAGATGTGTTGCTGAGTTGCTTAATGCTCCTGTAATTTCTTGTTCATTACTCTTCTGATTGCTTTATCTCTTTGCCTGCCTGCCTTTTTGATGGTAGAAAAAGATATTCACACTTACACGAGCCTTCTGGAGAGCCAGCATATTACTGAAGGTATCACCAGTACCTTTTGTGAGCATGACTCACTTAAGCATGCTGTTGTGACCCCTGTCCCATCTGTCTTCTTCTGCAGTGCTTGATTTTTGCTTGATCTATAGCTGTTCAACTTAAGACAAGTTATGTTCCAGTATTACATGTTTTTATTCCTTCCCATCTATTTAATAAACTGAAAATGAATGTTTTGTAACTCTTTGGAGGAGAACTAAAACACTCGAGTCCTTCTTTAGACCACAAGTACTATTGTCTGTGCTAGAAGAGAGAAGATGAGAAATAGTTTTTTTAGTGGCACACAGTTTTACACATCCCCTATTTCAGTAGAGGTGTCCTGAATTGTGCACACCAGAAATGAGTAATGCATTTCCTCTGTACTGTCTAGTACACGAGCTGTTAGTTTGACTGGGTTGATGCAGGAGAGTGAGTGATGAAGAAGTTGGATTGCAGTTGCTCCTACAAGAGGAGGAAATAGCTGTGTTTATAAACACTGTTTGCAGGCTTCTGATCATGTTGCTTAGACCAAGATTGTCTTTGTTGGCTTCTTGGATGTTACAGTAATGGCCTTCAGAACCCCTTCTTCTCATGCAAACAGTCTTTGTAAAAAGAACTTTGTAAAATGTCCTTCTGGGTATGGTGGTGCTGTTCCTCTGACTTAGCTCACGCACTTCAGTAAATAAGCAACCCAGTAAGGTGAATGTAAAGCATCAGTGTGCTATTCTAAACAAAGCTTTTGTTTCATTTCTGTATTTTTGCTTTGGTTTATCTTAATCTCTGTGCAGCTAGAGTAAGAGAGATGCGAACGCCTCGCTATCATACTGTTGTCAGAGCAGTGTCTTTTGTAGCAGATTTCCCTCAGGAAATAAATGAAGTTGTTGCTAGATTGTGGATGCATCTTTCCCAACCTTTGCCAGATTTGGAGGGACATTTCACTGATGTGCCAGACTTTGGATCAAGCAAAGATGCCTATTTGATACCAGTCTAACTGGATGCTAGTAATTCACTTTAGAAACTGCAGGCTGTGTTGTGAAACCGTGGTATCTCCTTAAGAGAAGACAGATGATAATACTGAAATATGAGGGTTTTCTCTGTGTGTGTAATTGGTGGCTTACCCAAGTTCTGCCTCAGGGACAGAGAGAATTAAATAATATCGAGTCTGCACATTCCACTGCCTGGCATTAACACCCTTTGGCACTGCCTCCTCTGATGCTGCACTTGTTGGTGTACCTGCAGTTATTAGTGCTTTGAATCAAGTGGTGAGATAGTTGTCTTCAAACATGATTATTAGCTAAAAAGTTGTGTTAATTTAGTTGGTAAAACGTGTTGCTGTTCAGGATTTTATTTCTTTTCTTTTTCAGGAGGTAATACTCGTGCCATAGGTATGATTCTGCAGTATAAGGTACCAGGATCAGAGGAGCTAACACAGATGAAATTTACAGCCAGCGAAGATTTCAGCTGTAACAAGAAGTTGTCAGCAAGCTGGCTGGCAGCTATGCATAAGGTAAGCAAGGGAGGCAAAACTTACAGAAGGCTGAAGAAAGTCTTTGCAAGGTGCTTTGTAGCAGTAAAGAGAGTATGCAGCCTTCGGAGCCTTTTTTTTCTTTTTGTTGTTTTTCTTTATTTGCAGATTTTAGGGCCTTGTTGCTTAAGAAAACAGAAGCTACAGATGCTTTTTCTGAACAGGACTGTTAAGTGAAAAGAAAGTGTGAATTAGACTTTCAAGTTACTTAGGTTTCTGTTACTGAAAAAAGTGCATTATGAAATATTCTTCTGAACCTAAACTCAAATAACTGTATTTACTGCTTTATGAAGGATCAGAGAAGTTGATGATTTTTGGAAACAGGAGCAGAGGTACACGCAGGATGCTGTGGAAGACTGTCTCATTTGTGTTGTTAGGAACAAAAACAACTCTCTGGAAGCTTCATATTTTGTAATTCAAAGTTATGGGAGATCAAAAAATGCCCCAAACTTGTTCTGAAACTTCATTCATCTGATAAGTAGAAGTGTAATTTATAAACTGTCTGCAAAAGCAGGTGTGTGGCCCCATTTGCTCCTTTACCACCATTGTTAAGCTCCCCAGCCACCCTGAAATCCAGCATCTAACTTGTGTTCAGCAAAATGCACTCATGCTTTGTATTGCCATGTGAGTATCGTTGAACACTTACACCTGTTTTAACTCATCTTTCACAAAGCAATGCCTTGCTGAATGCTATTAAATGCCTCATGCTAAGGAAAATAGCGGAGGAAGAACTTACTTCCTTTAAACCCAAGGCTTTAAGTGTATGGAGCAGTAGGGGAGAGATTAGGTGGCTGCAAGTGAAACTTCCAGCTAGTCAAGACAGTAACATTTTGTTTTCATATTAGGCAACAAAACTCCTTTATGAGTCTCGGGACCAGTAAGAACAGCAAACTGTTGGCAGCTGGAGGGAAGACACCAGCCTCTAAGGACCTGCCTCTCACCTTGTGCTGATTTGACAGCTGGGTAACACTTGTTCTTTTTGACCTTTTGTCATTCCAGTGTGGTTCATTATGTAAGAACTGGCAAATGCAATGTTTTATTTCTTGAACCATGAGTATTCACTATAGTGTGCAATATGTATACAATTAATGCTTTAAACAGTCTCACCTTTTAAGACTTTGTATATTTTGTTAAACCTTTATTGGCACTTAATATGAAATATGAAAGTGACCTGCACTACAGCTAATGTACAGCACAACTTTTATAGTAACAATTATATAATATACTGTTTGCCACAAAAAGCAAACAAAGGTATATGTCTCTTCTGCAGAGAATAGCTTTTGGGTATAGATCTCAGGTTTTTCCCTCTATCCAAATGTTTAAAAATAAAATCTGCCTTAGATATGATTTTATAGAAGTCAATTGATTTTTTTAACACATTTTACCAAATACCACCAAATTGGAATTTCATGATCTTGAAACTTCCCTTCTGTATTAACCAAGCTTCCAGAATAATTTTTAGTTTTGTATTTTCTTTTTGGTAACTAGTTTTTGTTAATCTAACTGTAATGGTATCTGGAATTGTATACATTTTAATGTACAAATATGAATAAATTAATTCACTTATTTAAAAAAAATGAGGTGATGCTTTTATAATGTACAGTTTCTTAAATGATAGATACTGTGGTCTCTATTGTCTGAACTCTGAAAGCTTTGGCTTGTTATAGACAGCACCCTCATTTTAGTTTTAAGCTTTGCTAATTTGCTAAACTATTGGCATGAATGCTCTGGCTACGTGTGCCATACCAAGTGTCTTTCTGCTTTCCATCTCCCTAAACAAGCACACAAGGCTCAGTTGTCAGCTTGTGTGTAAAGGACCCTTCAGAGCTTTTCTAGACAAGTATTAATTTGTCATAGTTAGAATACTGGAGTTTATGGTGTAAGGTGCTTCAAAAATATATTTGGCAAGTCATTTTCTGTGCATCTGGTAAAACAAGGAGGAAACTTGAATCAACAGACCATGACAAGCTACAGTTAGGTGTTTTTTTTATGTAGACTATGACCAATGGCATGTCTACAGTTGCTATTCACATAAACTTACAGGAGAATGCAGCCATGCCTCAGCAGTACTTTATTGTGCACATTTACATGTTCTCTCAGTTAGTGTATCGTAGGCTCTTGAAATCATCACATTCATGTAGCAAATTCTTCAACAATAATACCCTTTCACTTTTCACCACAATATATACAGTTAACGCTAACCTGTGGTAAAAGCAAGTTACAGCACTGCAGAAATGGATATATAAATTATACACAGAACTTGTACATGAAGAATTAAATTGCATACTGTTTAATGGGAGAAAATTACAAGAAATATGGCTACAACTTATAATGGGAAATTCAAAATATACTTTTGGTATATAAAATCATGTACAATTAAAATTCCAGTGAAGTGCTTTTTTTTTGTTTTTGCTTGAAACTACAATGTAGTGGAATAGATTATTGCATAACTTGCCTTGGCAACAGATGTAGGCTGCCAAGAACCACAGAAACTGTCCTTAAAAATTAGCTATTGCCTTTCTTAAATCCCTCTGTATACCTCATTTCTTTCTTCTCCTTGACTTAGCATCTACACACCTCACTTTCTACTTCTATTCAGTCCTTCATATTTTCTTCTAGACTGACCTGGGCAGACTTCAAATTATACAGTGTAACTCTTACCAGTCTCTTACCTTTTTCAACTATTGCACTTTCATCCATGCAGACATACAAATCCCTTAAGCTGCTGCAAGTTCAGTATTAATTGTTTTGTCCAGAATGGACAAACTGCAGTGGTTAGTAGGGGAACCTTTACATTAGTAGAGGTAACACTGGTGCTGTAGGCTGAATAATAAGAAAATATAACACCAAGTGAACTATTCTGTAGGGGCTTTGAGAAGCATACAAATGCTGTTGTTTGGTTAGTTTTCTAGCTTGAGTCTAAATGCAAATAATACTAGATGCTAGACTATGTAAAGCTTTTGTTGGGGTTGTCTAGACTAGGATTTAAGTGTGTAAGCACCTTAACACTTAAAATCCTAGCCTTCATAAAGCTTTGGTGACTACTTATGCGTGTAATAGGTGAAGATCTTGTGTCCTAGAACACAAAATGCGGATCAATAATGAGAGAACTCAACATTCACTGGTATCGAACAAAATATCCAAAATCCCGACATGGGACAGTTACTGTGGGGTTGGCGCAAACTGGACAGCGTATCTGCACTTCGCAAATGACACCTCTGAACACTTAACACAAGAAAGCTCCTACCACGGAACTTTAACTTAATACACTGCTTTAGACAACAGTTGGCAGAACACTGTAGGTAGTGGAGATAACCGCTCTCCTCATCAGTGGTGGGTCAACATAAAACAATCTTCATTTACAAACTGCAGATCTTGAAAATCTTGGATGCTGTCCATTTAACAAGAGAAAGCACCATTAAAACTAAATATCATAGTTTTATTTCTCCATGTGAAATGATCAAAAACAATGGCTCCAGTGTATGTTTTAAGTTTCCAGTTACCAGCACGGTATTGCACTGTTGTACAACTGAATTCAAGCAAGGGTTCGCTGTCTAGGTTTTATTCGTGGATATAACTGTAAAAACAGAATGAAAATATTAGGCTTTACATGGTTGATACCAAGTTAAATAAAAATCAGTTCAATTACAACCAAAGGGTACTTACAAGAACTAAGTGATACAAAGTGTTTTGGGGGTGTGAGGGGTGTTTTTGTCTGTTTTTAAGCTACAGCGTGTTCTTAGCTTACTTCTGAAAAGTTAAGCCAGCAACAGCAGGAGGCCAAGGGCTGACTTACTCCTGCGAACAGCAGCAAAATTGCTGCTCTGAGAATGACTTGGCTCATTTATTTCAAGATCCCAGACAACACTACAGGTCACTTCTATGTAAGTATGAGTTCCCTGTCTAGCCCTAGAGAGAGCTTTATGCTCTATAAGGTTTCCTTACGCATTTTGTCCTCTGCATCTCTCCACTTAGTAGCCTTACATTCCTGGTCTTTTGCAATAGCAGTGTTACATTTGACTGAGCGCTGCATAAATGACTTCCCTGAAGTTGTCGCCTTCAATGTTTTTTCCTGTTTTAAAAGTTGTATAAATATATTGCTTATCTCATGGCAGGTGTTAAAAACCTTCCTAAGTAGCTGCCTGGGCCAAAGCTTAGAGCTGCCTTATAAAGCCACCACACTCGGCATAGGGGCCTTATTTTTTAACCAAGGGAAATAAATCTTGTTAAAGCCCGAGATATATTAAAGTATACTAACTTACTAAATAAATGTGGAACTGATCTCTTAACCATAGCCTCTCCTTTTTGTTTACAATAACAGAGGCCTGAGAGAATAAGGATACAATGCTTTGCACCACTTAATAGCAGAGTATTCAGATGATGCACAGAGGAGTTCTGACCACAGATCCATCTGGTGTTTCTACTTCAGGAAGTAGTAAAAAAAAGAAAACTGAACGGAGAAGGTAACTTTGAACTTACCCCAAGAAGATTTTTAGGCACATAGCCTTCTTTATCATTGAGGCGGGCCCACCACCACTCTGTTTCATTGTCATCCTTGCGTCTTAGAATAGTAATGGCATCGCCCTCATGGAATGAC
Source organism: Anseranas semipalmata (assembly GCA_013399115.1). Lineage (NCBI taxonomy): Eukaryota > Metazoa > Chordata > Aves > Anseriformes > Anseranatidae > Anseranas > Anseranas semipalmata. The sequence continues at coordinate 17,159 of VXAA01004495.1, forward strand.
AACTCATCATTATTCTGGGCTTCATAATCCCACAGAGCATACACCACTCCTTTATTCATCACTCCCAACTTTTCCTGCACTCCTGTTAACAACAAATTAGACAATGCACTAGATGATAAAATAACCTATTTTTCCCTCTGAGATTTTTAGTGTGGACATCGTGGCCCAAATATTAGTCTCATTAATAACATTTCATGAACAATTTTCAGCACTTCCATGATGAAACAGCTTCAGAAATCTAACTGCATGATAAAACCAAATCTGGCAGAAGAGTTGAAAACAATTTAGAGCATGAGGGTGTTTTCTAATACATATATGCACAATAGAAACTTTATGATCTTTTATTGAAATGAGGAAAAAAATAGTTTTACAAGTGTCTGGTGTATGTTTCTCACAGGCCTACATTCTGTAACAGATCTTGTATATAGTAACACTTGAAGCTTTTGTAAATCTGCACAATGTGAGGTGTGCAGAGCTTTAATGAAGCTTATATCCTTCTCTGTAAATTAAAATTTGTCTGCTCCATCAAGGTACTTTTCTAGCAAAATACGTTTTAGTAACTAAGCACATTCTGTAAGTTAATTATTCATAAATTATACATGTTTCTAAATGTGATCTGCTAAAAATTTGTGCATCTGGAAGTTAGAATATCGAGATACTTGACAACTCACTGTTACTGTGAAAACCTCCCAATGGAAGCATTTCCTTGAAATTAAACCAAATTAATCTTTAAAAATTGTAACATTAGAAGGAGCCTATGAGCAAAGAAGGAAAGGACTATGAGCAACATAATAACCAAAAGACTATTTTGTTTTTAACATTTTGAAAAAACAGATGCAGGGCAATATTCTCAAGTCTGGGGCCTAAGTAGATGTTTCATTCAGATCAGAGTGACAGAAAAGGGATGAATTTTAGAAAAGCTAAAAAAAGTTTGTAAAGAAGTATCGCTGCTTACCATACAAGAACTGGGAACACTGAATGTAACCTTCTTCCATCTCTTCACACTTGTCTGCAGCAGTTTCTATATCACTTATAGTTGAAGCAAAAATAGCTGCCCCAGATTCAACCAGTAGTTTACAGAGATGAACACTATTGCAAGAAGCAGCACAATGCAAAGGTGTCCTGAAATAAAGCAAACATGTAGACATGAAAAAAATAAAGTTCCAAGAATCCTAACTATTTTGTCTTGCAATACACAGTTTAGCCTGTCTGTTTTTAAAGGCAGTTGCTCTTTATGATGATAGTGTACGTACGCATTGTCCAAAACCTGCTGAACAACCTGGAGTGGATTCCAGGACTTACGTGACTCCAGTAAAGCCAAACATTATAAAATAGATGTTAACAAAAGTACCAATTTTCATAGCTTGCAGGACTGTTGGATATAAAAGGGTATTTTCCAATATGAGGAAATTTGAATGGTAAAATACGGTGAGGGAGAAGCTGCTCAGCACAGCAAGGTTTCACATCTCCTCCAAACTCTTTACAAGTGTTACATGTACCTGTAAGGCTAGATTCTTCAAGAACGCAAAATCTGGGGATGGCTTATGTGAAAATGAAACTTTAAACAATGAGTGACAGAAGTTTCTTTAATTACTTTAGCATGTGAACAAGAAATGCACCTATACTTTAAGTAAAAACAAAATGTAGTGTAATTTATGACTTATGTCATAAATATGTGTGCTTGCACATGGTTTAATTAAAATGGAACCTTGCATTGGTTCCAAACCAATTAACCAATCAAACCTTTGAGTTTGTCACCATCTGGAGATCAGAAAGTGCTCATTTGCTGGGGGCAAAGGGGAAGGAAATTATTCCCCATACAGGTCTCCACTAAATTTTGAATTTGCATCAAAATAGTGTTTTTCCAGATGCAAAGTTGAAAATCTTGTCACTTACCACCCATCGCTATCTGCTGCATTTACATTTACCCCAAAATCAAGGAGGAACTTCACAATGTGGTGGTGACCAGCACACACTGCGTTATGCAAAGGTGTAATTCCTTCATCATTGGGCTTACTGGGATCATCAACCTATTGAAAACATGAAATAGTTCAGCACTTTTTTTTTTTTTTAATTTTCAAAGAGATTGCCTTTGTTTAGAAACTCACCTCATATATGATTCTTTGTACAAGATCAAATTCTCCCTCCAAAGAAGCATCTAGGAGAAGGGCCAACGGATTGAACTTCACTCTCAAACCATGGCCTGTTCTTTCCGAGTTAGGTTTCTTCAGGTTGGTGCGTTTGGTCTGAGTGGAAAAGGCATTATTTAAAGGCATTATTTCAGGTTGCAGAAGTATTACAAACCATTCAGTTACTTTTTAAGTAGATGAGGAATCCCATCCTCCTTGGATGGTCATAAGAACTATGCAAACGTATTATAAAGTCTATCATTAATAGACTTGACATCTTACTATAACTTACTCAGTTAAAAATGAAAAAGCATGCCAATATAATCTAGAGGCTCCTATTTAAAGGCAATGAGTACAACGGACAAAAGTGCTTAAGCCAATGGCTTTTGAGCACCATAATCTTAATTGTGTCTAATATGAGCTGAATGTGTCCCTGGTAGATGATCTGAGTGTCAAAACTTTAGCTTAGACTAGAAAGTGTGACACAATTAAGCATGAGAAACAGTTCTACTCAGAGGAATTTTTGCCTTGAATTAGCAGAATTGTCAGCTGTAAGTCAGTACCAGAAGGACTTGCTGTGAGAAAAAGTCCATGAAGCTATTTTATGTAACATTCTAGATGGTGTAATCAGAAGAAACATTCTCAAGATCCGATACACATTTAAATGTGTTCTTAGAACATTCTGCATCATTCACGTGTCTTTGCTACTTTCCAGAAAAAAATCTATTATTAATTAGAGCTTTACAGATTGCTTTTAGTCTCTAGTATCACAAGATCCGTTTTCATTTACGCTCCTGTTTAGTATGACTATTTCAGTTTGGAAAATAAACCTCTCAAAGTATGAATAATATCTGTTGCTAGCATATTCCGTTCTTCCAGAAGTATCCTGGCCCAGTTGTCCTCATCAAAAATGCATACAAAGTCCTGTGCACACTGCACTCAAACTGTAAGAGGAATGCAAGGTCTTTGCTGAAGAATTTACAGTAACTCTATGTGAATCAAAAAGTGGAGATATGTTCTGATTTAATGTTCAGTGTTAAAGTGAGTCATATTAACAACTAAGAATAAAATTCAGTTTTCTCCCTACCTTCAATTCTCCATATGCTGTAGATTTTGGTAATGACAAAGGCAACTAGTAGTTAAAAGATTTTGGTGCAGCTGGAAGAGGAACTTTGAAGCAATTCAAATTGAGACAACTCCATTAGAAAAAGATTTCTGCTAAAACAAGTCAGCTGTGTTGCTGTTAGATTTGTCAGCCCCAGTCTCACCTCTCTGCTGAGAGGGGAAAAGGAATGCACTTCTCCCAGAATAGCTGTTTCAGCTTGTATACAAATTAAAAATCTCCACTGCAGATACCCTTAGGTTCATACACACAGTTAACTTTGTAGCCGTGGGGAAATGAAAAATTATTTTTAATGGTATCTCAGATACCAGAATTAGTTCTGTGACAACAGTATATTCCCGAAGAAGTTCTACATCCTAAATTAAGTACACAACCTCCTGTTGCCTATGTATCTATTTTCCTTATTAAACAGCTCCAATAGTAAAGAAACTATTCCATCAGAATACTCCTTGGAGTCCTATTTTTTTATTTCAGTACCACAAAACTTGAAGTGCAAGCATACCATTTAACATAAGCTTACCCTTGGTCCAGTTATGCTTAAACACACAGCTAATGCTGTAGTTCAAAAATGTATCTTTTAGTTACTTACTGGAGGAAGTGGAGGAGGAAGAGCAGGTTGCAAAGGAACTTCATCTTCTACTGGAGAACTGACCTCAGGCGTGGGACTGGATGATTCTTCAGTAGAAGGAACTATAGCAGGATTGTTGTTGTTATCTTCAGTTGTTTCGGATGTTTGATTTGTGGTTTCAGTGCTTATCAGTTCCTCAGTAGCAGGAGAAGGTAATTCATTATCATTGGCATCTGATGAAGGGGGTGGCTCATCAGGAAGAGGAACTGTAGGTTGCACAGAAATATGTTCTTCAATATTGCCATTGGTACTAGCATTACCGTTATCAACGTCTGCTAAGATGCCTATGAAGTCCTGGGGATTGCTTGGCTGATAAAAAGGAGCACTTTCTATTCCTCCAGCAAGAGTATTAAAGCGCTGATACAGTAATTTTTGTATATTTGGTCCACTTGGGCCTTCTGGTTCAGTGATAGAACTACGCTTCTTTAATGGCCTGGGAGCATTGGCCAATTTTCTTCTCAGAGCTTCAAGGTCAGCATCACTTTGATATCGCAAGGGTGAATGCACAATAGGTGTGAGCTTAGTAGGACTGAGAGGACGAGGAATGTTTTCCACATTGCTGTTTTCACTGGGTGGTGGAGCATTTTCCAGCTCTTGATCTTTTTCAGAGACTTCGGTCTGAGGCTGAGATTGTGGCTGTGGAGAAGTCTGGGCAGGCAAAGAACCATGAAGGAATGGCAATGGTGAGGGAGAAGTTGAACCAGATTGTAAGACAGGTTTTCCATAAACTGAAGAAAAAAAATGATGGAAAACAGTGAAGAACTATTCTCAAATTACATAATAAAACATTTGCAAATGAACTGTATGTCATTGTTGCTACTTGTTTGAGACTAGTACAGAAAATAATTATGTTGGAAGCCATCAAAACAAAAATAAACTCACCTGTTGGTGATGGCAACCACCAACTCTCTAGACATGGTTTTTTAAGCTTATTTATAAAGTACAGACGGAGTATCCAGACTATATTGTTCTAATCATATCTTGTTTTAAATAAAAGGTAATTGAAGGTATGCTTATCACCCCAAAAATAAATGGGATCATTTTTGCTGCCAGACTACATAAAAAACAAACAAACGAACAAAAAACTTTTCTCTTCTCACAAATTTAAAGAGGTTTCCCAAACAAGATGTGATTTATACTGATACGTAAAGTAAACTAAGCCTAATAAATAGATTTTAATAGCCTATTTCAAAGGACAAAAATAAAGCAACATATATTGTACCTGCTTTTACTGACTTATTTAAGGTATTATATACAGCTTGTTGATAATTCTTTGGTGGCGTTGCTTGTTGGAGATACATTGAGTAGATGGAACTGGAGTTCACTGTCTGTGGCCCTTTTCTGGGAGACTGAGGTCTTGATCCTTTATCAGCTAGAAAAGGTCTGATAGCCACAGTTAAAGGGAGTTCTGGCCTGCCTTCTCCTCCTGGAAACAAGGGCGGACCAGAAGGTTGATACGTAGGGCTGGGAGGTACAGAAATTCTCTGCTGAATCTGTTGTGAAGAGCTGGGTTGATGCACATTGCTTGGCGGCGGAAGTGGAACAGGTCTTTGCCGATTCGTTATACTAGTTCCGGGTCTGGGCAGACTGCCATCCTTCCTTCTTTCTAGAGAATTTGTAGAACCTGTTCCTAAGGGAACTGGACTTGGATAGGTCCCATAGTTTTGAGGCAACTGCTTGCTTACACCAGGAATTGTTGGTGGCACTTTCCCCAGGTCAAGACCCTATATAAGAACAACAAAAAAACAAGTATGTAACACTTCATTAAATAAAATACTTGTGAGCAAGAATTCATTCAACAAAACAGACAAATAATCTTGTGTGACAATGAAGGAGTCAATATAAATAATTTGTGTTCCTTAACCACTAGACATGATTCTACCTGAATTTACCAACAAGACCTACCATTTAAAGGCATCTTCAGTTACAATACATTAATATGAATCCAGAACTACTCAAATACTGTCAAAGCCTAAATGATCAGTTCTAGGTTCTGGATCTCAGTATCTATTTGATAATATATTTGATAAGGTATAGTGTGGTAACAGTGACAGTTTACTAAACCAATTTAAAAACAGGGTCCCTATTCCTTAAAGATCAGAGTGTTAAAGAATTCATAAAGTACGAGAACAACAGTGCAGACAGACAACACCAGTGGATTCACTGAAGGATGGATTTAGTGGCTTTTTTTTTTTTTTTAAAGTATTTTTGCAGGAGAAAGAGCATGTTGAAAAGTGATAATCTACACCAAGGAAAAACAGTAACAAAGATTTCAATTGGAAAAATAGGAAGGTAGGGAAAATGATTAGGACAAGCAAAGGGGGAGAAAAGGGGAAACCGGATATGTAAAAGAACAGGAAGTACTATCAACAAACTACTTAAGCTGGAAAAAAAAATCAATTGTAATGTGGTAAGAATAGAAAGGAAGAGGGGGGATACAAAAGTAATTTCATTTGTAACATTTTAGATAATTATCAGCAGGGAAATGAAATGTGTAGGTATCTGAAGCAAGTTCAGCTGTGGAAGCTAAAGGTTCATAATTTCAGCAAAACAGATCTATAAATACACCACAGAGGAAACCCACCAGCTTATCAGTACTTCCTAATACTGAAGTTGGCAAAGGCTGGCTGGATATAGTTCCTTGTTTTAAAGCAGTATCCATGCTTGATTCTTTCCAGTCTGTGTTGGAGATCTGAGGGGTTTTTACCACAGGGGCTGAGCTCTGCTTAAGTATTGGCCAATTTCCATCATTAGCTTGAAAACAGATGAAAACACTGTATTTAAGATTATCCATACCACCATTGTAAACAAGCAAAACAACATGTGAAATGGAACAGGTTAGATTACAACAGGATTAATTTGATTCCAGAAATCAGATAAAGTGCTATAATGTTTGATTCAGAAATCAATACTGAAAGCCCAATCACTCTATATAACATGCTGTTCATTACCCTTTGACATTCGAATTGTATCAAAAAATTCTATAGAAAAAAAGATTGTTAAAATTTTGTTTTGAGCGTTGCATGTTTTACTATTAAAAGGCAAACCTAAGTTCAGCAAAAAAAAGTCTTTACAGAAACACTTCAACATATTGCTTTTGGCACTATCCAGAAACACTGTCAAATTATGCCACATGTTAAATCTATGTAAGCTTTGTGTGGACTTATTCCAAATTTAAACTATTGTTACGGGATTCATCGACTCATAACAGGAAGTAAAAACTCATTTTAAGAATGTGGTAAGACAAAAACATACATTCCTTTACTAGAAGTGGCTGTTAACTCACCTTTTGTTTTTTCCTCTACATACTCACCTGATCAGCATTGCCTCAGAGATTTAATTTTAAATAAATGTATAAAGTCAGCTGACAACAAGAAGTCACAGTGCCAAGATACAAGTCATGGGCTTTTATCTTCATTGCATGAAAAAAATTCACACATAGCTGCATGTAAACTGAGGCAACAAATCCTTAATGAATCCTAGATGCTCTGATACGTTACTTTATTAACTGGAACAGACTATTTAGTTTCTGTTCCCCACGCAAGCAGGAGAGTTTAAATCATCTTATAATTAGATCTGTTTTACAGTAACTTGACAGATCCTTGGCTAGATTCTAAGGCTTTGATCTGCCCTTAAAAGATTAAACTTCAGATTTCTCTAAGGTGACCAGAAATCATTTCTCCTTCTCTAATGCCTGCAATTATCTTAGTGGAGCACTTAGTATCAATAAAGACGACGTAACACGTAACAAATTTACTGGAGGACGGAAACTAAACAGGGGTGGGGGGGAGATTAACTGAGATTTCTGGACCCCGTAGTAAGACAAGATCAAATGCAAACCAGGTATTTAATGGCAACATTTCCTGGTTCATTTCAGTTTTAAGCCCCTAGAAAATAGAATCAGCAAGACCATTTGCAGGATTCTATGCCATCGTCTGTCTGGTACAGATGACAGTCTAAGAACAAGATGCACAGAAATATTCTAATTACATTGAATTTAACTTCACCACTCTACTTTCCACATAAGCCTTATCCTCCCTAGTGAGTATCCCTTTTCTTCCCCCCCAACAGAAATGACAACCTGCAGATTTCTGGACAATTGCCACCCAAAGTTTTCTCTATATGAGTGCAAATTCACTCTATTGCCTATAAATATTTTAATGAGCTTTGTTCAAATCATATCACTTTTAAATGAGCAAAAAATAAAACTTCATACCTCTGCATATGAGTTATCCTACTATTTTGTTTTTCTAACTATATGTGCAGACCATTCCTTGGAATTCCATACACAATATTGTATTAACCTTTCAAATTAAGATCAACTGTGCTTGAATTATGAGAGATAATTACTTTAGAGCAAGACTATTTTTGTGATTGGTCATTTAAATAGGATTAACACTTGCACATTTTTACACTCAGAATATAGTATGTAGTCCACAAATCACTTTTCACCCTTGCAAACTGCCAGGAAGTGATGTAATGAAGCCCTGTTTCAGTATCAGCAGCATCCAGGAACAGGACCTGTTGGGTCCTTTTGTTTGTTTGCTTGTTATTATTACTATTTTTTTTCCATCATCTGGTTATCAAGAGCAAGAACAAAAGATACGAATGTCTAAACACTTTGACCCTAAATAATGGCAAATTTTCCAATTTTGTACTGAATTAACTTTTACTGTACAAAATATACAGGAGATTCTATAACTCTAGTAAGGTTATGGTTCAATATAACTTTTGTTCTGAATCAGTACAAGCTGTTGTAACTGCTTCACACTAAGCAGGAAAGCATTTTTAGTCTTCAATTTAGCACTTACAGAAACAACAGCAAAAATCCTGAAGAATTTAATTCTCTTACCTGCATGTACAAGCCCACACTCTTCTATCAGAAAGATAGTTACACAAAATCTTTTTGTAATCCTTCAGTTTCCAGATACTAGTATGATCATCCCTGAATTTTGAGGTAACAGACTGGAAGTAAATTCAGACTCTCTCTCCTCTAACTTCTCTGTTTCATTCTACTTATATAAACACAGAGCGTAACTGTTCCCATCTTCATGTCCTTCGTATTGCAATCTGGCAGACTTGCAGCTATCACGCACTTTGTATGAGCGCACCTTTCATATATTCCCACAGCCCAGGCTGGATCTCATGCACTTTAAGCTGCTGTTGCAATCTCCTGCTGCAGCGTACGGCGCCAGAGGCTGCGCGATAGGTGCTCAGCGGAGGCAACCAAGCAGCATCTCCCTTCTGTCTTTGGTTTGACTGAACAGGTCCCAGCCACTCTTACCCACTGATGGCAACGCCCTTCTGCAAGCCCTAACCAGCCCCTGCTCTCAGCCATCCCGTAGCCATTTCAGCCAGCTGGCTTCATGTTTGCTTCCAAATGTACCCTCTTATCTGCCTGCTTGTAAGACTCCCCAGCACCCAGTGCATTTCAGCTCCCACCAACCACTTTTGCATTTACATGAATAAGACAGTGACACACACACACAAAAGTTCTTGTGCATTTTCCCCAATTTTACCTGAAAATTACTGTAGGTCTGGATCTGCGATACTTACTACAGCAACTGAAGCGTAAACCAAGTATAGCATTTTTGTCCTATTGAAGTCAGCAAGATTCTTGCTGTTGACTTGGACAAGGTAAGCTTTTATCTCACCTCTGGGGCCAGTGCAGCACGGAAACTCAAACTTTCACGAAAAATAACTCAAGCTAAACATGTATGTATTACCTAATCTGAGATACACTAAAACATCCTTTGGTGATTACCACATAGTTTCTAATAATTTCAAGTTTTTTTTCAATGAAGAAAATTCATTCCTAGAATGCTAATGCAGTACTCAAGGGATGAATTTGCTGCACATCTGTTTACTTCAAATGTGAAAAGCAACTTCTAAACAATTTTAAATTTCAACAGCATCTACTGCATACCAGACCACAACACAAGTTCTAAAGATGCTGTTTAATATGCATCTGTATGCAAGAGCTCAGATGACCATATTCCAAACTGAGTTCTTAGCTAGCCAAAGATCTTCTATGGACTCACAGTGCTGGGTGTCAAAGAGAGTAGGTGCCAGACGGATGACATTGTGAACAGCAGACTGAAGAGAGGTGGGAGGTGACAGAATAGGATCCACTATTATGTCTAAATCAGAAACCTTCCAGGTGTCTGGAGATTTTTTCACACACCCCCAGTCTGTTTCTACCGGACACACCAAGGCAGATCCAGTTACACAGAAAAAGAAAGAAAAAAAAGTGGTGGAAAAATTATAACAATGACAATGGAGAAATTAGAACAGGAGCACTCAGACAATGAGAAATAAAAGCATGACAGCTGAAAAAAAATTCTCATTTTTTCTTCCTCCAGGGAGCATATAAAATTCTCCTCACATAAATCTATCTCACTAGACTTTCTTCAATTATGTTCAAAGTAATAAACACAAAGTCAGTGCTAAGGTAGAATGATTACTTCTATAAAAATCAAAGATTTCTCATTCATAGATCTTATAACCTTGTGAGTTAGGTCTAGAAGTAGGTATGTATACCTTGGAAGGTTAAGATTTTTACAAAACAGTGAATTATTTCTGGTTGGTGAACTTAGAAGTTATGAACTTTCCTTTCCCAAACATGGAAGAATCCACATGTCCAAACCCAAAACTGCTGCAAAGCTGTCATTTTACCCCACAATTGAATCCTTCCATACTCTTAAGATTTTTCTATAAAAACAGTGATTGGGTTTCTACAGCCTTGAATCAAACTAAAGATATTGTTAGATCACTAATATCAATGGAAAATACTGTTTTTTTGTTTGTTTTTTTGTTCGTTTAAGTTCTGTTTCATTTAGTTGGTTTCACTTGCTGACCTTGGGATTTTTGGGGGACATTCCTATTGTTCTTTCCTACACATGTACAAAGCTTCTGATGGTCTTCCCTTCATCTCTTCCTCCCTGTTTGGAAACATGCTGCAAGCTTTTTTGGAGTATCCAGTTTTAAGTACTGGAATGCATGTGAATATTGCAGAAGCTTTGCTCTAGTGGTCATCCCTTATCTCATTTCTAGATCTCTCCTAGGCAAAATCAAGTCATGTGGTTAGATGGACAGGACCGTGCATTTTTATTTGTATTTTGTACATTTATTTGTATTTATAAATCCATAAATTGTATAAATCAATAATTGTATTTATTTGTATTATGCATGTTAAGCTAGCCACTTACTAAGAACTCTGATTTTGCTAAGATGTGAGCACACAAGTGAGCTTTACCAAAATGAAAACTTAAGGCACAAATGTCATGACTTGCTTCTTTCAGTCTCCAACATAAATTAAAAAAAGAAAAGTGTTTCTATTTTACAATATAGATGGAATTATTAGTTATGAGAGACATGGGAACGAATTTCAGTTATGGGGAATACTCCAGAGGGGCAGCTCCTTCACTAATGAAGACAGATACAAGTAAACACCATCAATGCTAAGGTTATTCCATTTCAGAAATGCTTCAAGAACCACAAATTCTCATATCTCAGTTGGAGCAAAAGCCACCCACAGTTTTATTGCATTTTCTTATTTAGTCTCCTTCTGAGAAGTGGTATTATTTTTACTAGTTCAATAGTTTTGGTTTACTTGACAAAAAGCAACATACTGTGAATAGTTGTTTATAATATTGTTTGCCACAAAGTTGATTTCATTTTTGTATTCAAATTCACAAACTAATTGAAAAGCTATTAAAGACAGAACAGTTAATTCACAGAATCTGTAAAGGAACATGTACTCCTTTTATCGGTGTACTGCCTAGTAAAATTACGAAGAAAATACTCTGTCTCCTGAGAAAAAATCATGGGAAGAGGTAAAAATGGCTCATAGCAAATGACTAGTGTCCAGTGAACAGAACAGCACTGAACACAACTAAAACTTGCCTTTTCTGCTACAGAGATTATCCCAAGATAAAGAGATCTCCTAAGATTACTCCTTTTCCTTATTACTCCTTTCCAAACAATATATATTAATAAACATCAGACGTAGGTGCTTACCAGATTTTGATCTTCCGTGTGTTGAGCTAGAAGCAATGGTGAGAGACTGTGGTTTAACTGGATCTACTGGTACAGCGTAAGTGCCAGCACTTGGAACTTGGATGTACGGTCCTACAGCTGCCACCCTTCCTGAAGCACTCAAAGATGATTGGGGTGATGAAGTTCCATTAATACGATTCAACTAAAAATCAGACAAATTGAAACGTGAACTTCCACTTAATCTAGGCATTTGTGCACGAACAGGAGGTCTAAATTTAATTATCTAGAACCATGCACTGTAGCTAATTTCCCTCAATAAATTACCATACTCCATGCTATGCAAAAAATGAACTAGAAAGACAAATTTTATTCCCTGAAGCCACCACTTCAAAAATTAAATTTCTCAGCCACAGCACATACTTTTCATGAAGAAAACTTTCACTGTGTAAGGTCTCTTTTCATTGCACCTTTCATAGGCAAATTGATTAAATTGAGTTCTTAAGTGACCTTTAATTATTACTATTTTTATTTATTTATTTCTTAAATCAGCACCTCCATCTGGGAATATATATGGGAATCCAGAAGTGATCTCTCTAATCCTTAGACAAAAGGTCTACTGCACAACTGATTTCTAGTTGAAGTCCCAGACAAATCACAACTAATTTTATCAGACCACTTATTACATTTTTATCAATTTTCTGTTCCAGGGGAAAGCAAAACAAAACAAAACACAACAGAACAAAACAAAAAATCACCACTTTTTTATGCTTTCATGCTTTGAAACACAGCCCACGATCAAACTTCTACAAATCTAAACTACCATAAATTTTAAGCCAGTACAGTCTGTACCACAGAGGAAAAGAAAAAAAAAAGAGAAAGGAAACACATTCCATCTAACAGTTTTCTAATAACTCTGGAAAACCTTAAAATAGTTTTAAGAAGTCTACTACTTTTAAAATGGGTTCTTTAGATGTAACTGTATTACTCAGCTGGGAAAAAAGTGACATTCTATGGAGTAGGCTGTCGATAAACTAAAGTGTGGCCCTTTTAATAGTTTATCTTACAGGAATGTTTTCTTTTTGACGTGCCTCAACTTTTTTCTTGTATAGTCGTTCACGCAGCTCATTGATTCGCTTGTCCATCATAGCCACCTCCATATTACGTTTGTTTAAGAGTTCTTTCTGCTGCTGAAGCTTGGAGTTCTGCTCCTGATTAAGCCTGTTCCGAATCTGAAGAAAAAAAAAAAAAAAAGCACTTGTCAGGACAGTTACTTCATTTTGTCTTTATCAAGTTTGTTTTTAACATGATGTTATAAAAAAAAAAAAATGAGGCAACTTGGATCAGCTGTTATGACATCTCTGATTTTATGCTTCTAGATTGCCTATCAAATTACCGTGAACAACTGTTAAAAAGAAAACAGTAAAAGACAGTATGTCCTAATAAGCCAGTAGACACCTAGTAAACATATGTAGAATGCATCCCATTTATACGAACTGGATTAAAGAATTAGGCAAAAATACATTTCATAAATCAATTCCACAATGAAATATTAAGTCATAAAAAATGTTTGTTAAAAGTTACATTTAACCACAATGACAGCTTGAACGTCATGGAAACTAAATAATACTAACTGATATAAAACTTGTAACAGAAATTATGCTGTTAATTCTGTTTCCAGTTCCACATGAAACTTCTCGATGCCTTGATGGGAAGAGTTAACTGAACTGCTAGTGCAGGGTCTGGATGCCAATTTTTCCCTCTGCACGGGGATTAAACTGAAACCTTCACAGCAGGTTTCCAGTAAATTAGGGGATTGATACCTTTACAGTTTAAATCAACCATGACATCCTTTATAATTATTTCTCTTGCTTTCCCATTGGCATTTTTTCATACATTCAATAATTCTGACAGTATTGTCCCAATATTTCACTTGTCATGGCAACCGTTGCATCAAAAAAAAAAAAAAAAAAGAGGCAAATGGAAGTCTTGATAAATGTGTATGGGATCATTGTGAGGCACAAGAAAGAAATCTTAATCCGTCGAGCATCTCACTTGGAAGACAGATATGCCTTGTATAAACGGAAGGGTGAAAAAAGGACCCATATTCCTAATCTGTGATGGATTAACTGGTATGTTATATTTGTTCATGTAAAGAAAAAAGCAGGACTAATCTTTAAATTTAATACCAAATACATATTAGACCTGTTACCTTCATCACAGTAAAGTACATGAGTAAATTAAAAAAAATCCCTCCAATCCTGATACACTGGCACATTATTAAGTATTCCATAAATTTTAAACATAAAAACTGGACAAAATTTCAATGTGAATGGAATACTTAATTACTGATGTGAAAACTACACTTTAGATGTACTAATATTTTGGAGAAAGATGTAAGATAGCGGTACAGTGAATAACATGAATATAGTGCGGCTACATTAGTACGCTGCATACTGTAGTGAATAGTGCAGTGAATATAGCACAGATTAGATTTTTGATTATTTTCTTAAAATGTTAATTCCTATGTGTTTTATTTACATAGCCATTATAACTATATTTTCACAAAATATTTTAAAATTACTCTTATTTGCTGTCCAGTCATGTCTCCAAGCTAAGACAAAATCTAAGTGTGCGTGCTATACCCAGTTCTTTGCAAACAGAAAAGCACTGAAATGAAATTTCTTTTGGAGAGAGATTAAGACAAATACTATGCGCACATTCAGTATCTTCTATACTGCTCAGAAATGCCTTTCTGGACACTTTCACACTTTGTATCATTATGTGTAAGAGCAACAACAAAAATAGTTTTGAAAGCTAATGAAATCCTGTTTTAAAGAGGATGCTTGCTACGACCTTATGCATTAACAACATTACAATACACCAGTTTTATGAGATCACAGAACCAAATGCCCACGAAATGCTCACCCATAAGGACAGTAATGTGACGTTTTTAATCTACAACTGCAATTTAAATTCTATCTCTCCATTACTTACCTGAAGCTCTTGATACAATTTTTTTAATTCTACTGCCGCAGGTCCTGTTACTTGTCCATTGTAAGACTGAAACCCATTCATTTTCCCTTTCCTTAAGTCTTCCAGTTGCTGAGTAAGTTGATCCACTTTTAATACTGCAGCCTGTAGCTCCTGCTGCTTTTCCTGGAACATGGCACTTATATGCTCAATTTCAGTTGCTAAAATGAACAAGATAACAATAATGAAAAAACAAGTACAGGAGAGATTGTTAATTTTTAATTCTACAGGTACTGATAAGTACAACACACTAGTTTTAAACCTAGTATATACATACACTTAAAATACTTATAATGTGTTGGAAATTTGCTAACATTTACAATAGTTCCTCTGATTAGTTATTCTGACTTTATAAAACAAACAAGAGCTTACGTCATGCATAAATTTCCTAGAAACATGGCACCCTCTGTATGACAAATAAACATTCTGTGTGAAATCCTGTTACAGTATATACCATTATTTGCCAGATATAGAGTGAATAGTAAATGAAATGAAATAGTATACTTAGAAATTCCACATACACAGATTGCCATTCATGATCTTGCTATAATCCACTTGTCCTCTCATGGCACGGATTTTTTTCAACTTTGTCTCCTGGGTTTCAACACGTTCTTTAAGTTTTTGAAGCTTTTCACTCTCCGAGACAGACTGCTGCTGACGACGTTCTTGCTGCTTCAGGTAACGCAAACGTTGTTCCTAACAAAATAAGATTTTAGACAAAAGGTACTTGTTACCCATTTATTTATAAAAAAGTTGACTTAGTAAAATCCATCACTATGATCAGTGGGTTTTTTGTTGTTGTTTTGGGGTTTGTTTTGTTTTCTTTCCAGCAATCAGAAAAAGTTGTATGTAGTTAAAACATGCATCAGTCCTCCTAAGGAGGAAAACCTCTTAACATTAATTTAACAAATTTGTTTTAAAGATACTCAAAAGTTTTTAGACCAAATATCAAATTTACATATATGTGCAAAACCATGTATAGCCTGAACAGTCAAACACATCTGTGAAAGCTTCTTCTGACATTTGGTTTCCGCTGCTATTAGCACTTTTCCTGCCACTGCAAAATGAACTTCCAACACTGTTATCAGACATCTCAAAGAACACAAAATACGCCCAATAGACCATGTAAACAAGGTAACCTACTATGATGTTCCAGTTCTAAATAACAGTCCTCCTGGTGGACACACAATGAAAATATTTCTTTTTTCTACATTATTTCCATCAAAAAAGAACAACAGAATTGTTGATTCCTTTTAAAGACACTGTGCTACATACCAGGCATCCAATGCATACTATATTTTATAACACCTAGAACAATGTCAAAAACATTAAACCCACTCATCACTCTCAAAATCTATTTAGATTCTCACACCTCATAGACTTTGGAAATGTAATATATGAATATATATGAAGTGGGCATATTCTCATCACATCACTGTTACCATATTGAAGTGAATGAGCTAGTAAATATGAATATAGAGTCAAGCGTGGTCTATTACAGATAATGAAGTGGGCCTCATGACAGAGACAAAACCTAGCAATATTTTTATAAAGACATACAACTGTTGCTTATTTAACCATTTAGCTTATTTAAAATGACTTTGTGCATTTTTCTGTACCCCAAAAACCTCATGTTTGCATATGCTGAAAGAAATTTGTATTTATTATAGTCTCTATGTTTTGTTTGCTGCTAATTATTACCTTAGCAACCAACATTTGCTGTTGATTTTCAATCTGCTGCTGTTGTCGGGCAGCCATATCTTGAAGTTCAGAAAGAGTGAGCTCGACACGTGGATTCCCAACCTGTAGACCACAAAACGTTACATTAACGTGTTGATGTACATGGAATGTTCTGATGTTTGAAGCTAAATCCCCACTTGTCAGAGGAAGGCTAAAGCTCCCTCCCCGGTCCATACAGGAAGAAAAATGATGGATACCTATTAGAGAGCAAGGAACCTCAGAGCAGAAAGAAAGGACACAGATCATGCACATACCAGTAACAGAAAAAGCAAGAAGGGGAAAAGCAGATGAAAGAGGAGAACACTAAGAAACAAAACAAAGAAGAGAAAGAAGCCCTCATACTACATTTAACTTTGCTTTCTTAAGATGTTCTGTAGAACTGGTACCCACTGCTGATGTGACACACACAATAATAGACAAGCAAGCAGGTATAGTAAGCAGGAATTAGAACCTGAAGCTCATTTCCTTTCCTAACATTTTCAGTGTAAGTACCTTGCCAGCTTTAATTGTTGTTTAGCATTATTTAGCTAGTGCAGGACAAGTACACATGAGAACCCTTAGATAAAGGTTGTCACTACACTCACATACCAAGACAGTAAAATTTCACAGAGTCATGGAATGGTTTGTGTCAGAAGGGACCTTAAAGCCCATCTGGTTCCAATGCCCCTGCCATGGGCAGGGACACCTCCCACTAGGTCAGGTTGCCCAAAGCCCCATCCAGCCTGGCCTTGGACACTGCCAGGGATGGGGCACCCACAGCTTCTCTGGGCAGACCGAAGCACTTAAGATAACAATCTGTGAAAAACAGTCTGTGCAAAATGAAGTGGAGTAAAGGTGATCCACTTTGGATAATTAAGTAGCTATTACTGCGTGAACTCTGAATGAAGAGACAAGACCCCACCCCTAAATCCTCCCAAATCTATCTGTACCAAAGCAAAGAACCAGTCATACTGAAAAGCTTCCTCCTCTCCCCTCAGAAAGAAAAAAAAAAAAAACAAAAACAAAAAAACAAAAAACTCTGTATGGCCTTTATGTAAAGATGTCAGGACGTATTTTGCTGCTGCTCTCAGTCTGACAAGAAGTCTTGCTGGAAGCTCCACAGAAAGACTTCAAATAAAGGTTGTTGCACAGCAGGGCTTGCTGTTCTACTCTGGGGTCAGTGAAACGTGGACTAGCATTTAGAGATTTTCAGGGTTTCAACAGTGGAGAGAAATCTTTACAATCAATGACACCTGCTCTGTTACCAAGGCAAGCTTTAGAGAAAGCCAAAAATCATGGGGAAAAAAAAAGTTACATGAAAATTTAACACTGGCAAATCTGAACTTTTATGGGATAACTCACAAATATTAGTGGGTCTTTATCACCCTTTTGCATTTCAAAACTAACAAATAATTTACAAAAATCAGGCAGTTACCAATAATTATTTAAAATGTATATAATGTTGTGACAACGTGAGGGACTGAATATTACGTGTTTTTAAAAATGACTGTACTGTTTCACTATGCTTGTACTTTTACCAACAAATTAGAATTGCACATTTTTTTCCTGACAGAGACTACCAGCCTTTGAAAAATTATGCCCCAAAGTTGGAAAGTTCAAAACAGTCCAACATCTGTTGCAAGGTATTTTACACATAATTCAGTGAGGTGATTGGATCAACACAAAAGCCAGACTACTGCATTGTAATAATTCAGTAAACAATGCAGTATCTTCACCGAACTACATGACTACACTATTAGTAAACCAAGTTAAAATTACATCATTTCCTATACCCATTACATTACATTACTGCTGAAAAACAAAAAAGAATTAAATGCTTTAGATATCTTGAGAAATAAAACTGCTTCAAATGAGTGCTTACAAAGTGGAATGCAGTCTAAAAGTTTTACAGACTGGGGAAAAAAAAAGAAAAGACGAAAAACCCCACTAAACACGTTCCCACCCCAATTAATCAAGCACCAGATTTTGGATCTGATCAAACCTGATCCCAGAGCAAAGCTGCTCTACTCTTCTGGGCCCACCCTACTGACTTCCAATGCGGTTCTGTAGTGATGTTATCTGACAACGTCCCCTGCAATATTTGTACTTCACTCTAGGAAAAGTAAAATTCTCCTCTAAAATCTTGTTGACACCAAAGTATTTCAGCCACTCTGAATGTCTTGGTTCATATTCCTACATCAAATTCCTATTTTAATAAATATAATTTCTCCAACCAATGCATAATATAAAACTGTTTCTTTAAGCTTCAGTCAGGAAAGGAAAATACTTGTTTTAAAATAACTGACTGCTCTTTTTTTACTTCAGCTCCAATTAACGTTTCATGTTTCTCCACACAATTATTCATTTAAGATATACGTCCCAAGGTCAGTCACTAAAATAAGCCAGATTTGGAACATTAACTTTTAAAGTTGTTGCATCTTAGATGCACGCTACAGACATGTCAGACTAAAATTTCATTAGAGAGAGTTATTGTCCTTCTTTGAAGATTTTCTAAATAATAAATTATGGAGCAGAATTATAATTCTTACTGGAAATTACAACTCCTCTTAATAGTCAGCAATAATGAAAATTATTTTCGGTGCAGAAGTCAGTCAAAAAAAAAAAGAAACCTATGTTTTTATGTACAGATATAGCTATATAGAGTAGTCAAACTAGCACAAAAGGTAAAAAATACCCAAAGCACTGACTTTCCTATTTCAACAGTTAGTGAACACAGTAATTAAAAAAAAAGATTGAATTTAGTAGTGTCTCCGCCCTCCTCCCCCCTTTTTTAAAACTAGCATGACTTATAACAGATGAGAGTCCTTCAAAACATTAAGGCCAAATAACCTGCGTGCACTTGTGACCAACACCTAATAAATCAGAGAGACATTTTATTACTAATTACAGACTTAATTAGGTAAGAAAATAAGGACACTATTCCAAGTGCCATCCACAAACCAAAATCTGCTCACTTTAGACGAGAAAATAACATAGAAAAACCAGGTGCTGCTCCCAGGATGTGTTCAGGCTCTGCTGACTTCCTTTGGCATGGTCTTCCATCAGACGAACCTAAATCTCTGCTGGACTCTGTAGGTAAGTCTTAGAAGGGGCTCAGAATGGTTTGAAGTCTACCCCCTGGATCACTGATTTTACAAGTCAAAATGGGGGAAAAAAATGGTAGTATTTTTCCGATACACATATGCTCTGCTTCAAAAATAGTCTGAAGCAAGTTGTACCTATGGAAAGTCTTTCCAGTGCTTCCTCTCATTTCTACTTTGATCATCAGTTTAAGTTTACACTGACAGCTCATTATATTTCTAGTAATTCTTTTCAGCTTAATGCCGTCCAAGAAATAGATGCTTTATATTGCTAAGAGATCTTGTTAAAAAGTATATCCACATTCAAGAAGTGGTACATATATAGGGGTTATGCATTTTTCAACGTAAGAAAGCCATCTTACTGAGTAAAAATTACAGATTTCCTAAATGAAAAATGTAACCCACAGTGCACAATGACAATAAGAAACTGGTTTGTTAAAGCACCAGAAACAAAAAATAGTTTGATCCAAAAGCTCAGAATTTTTACTGCTTTAAATAAGCATATTTGAAAGTATACATTACAGTGCCTGAAAAAAGTACTGCATCATTTTGCATTATGTAAAATAAAAGATGAATTATAAGATGAATGTAAATACTAGCTTCTCCTTAGAGAAGCTATTAGCTATAGTAAAATATTCCATTTAGAAAGTGTAATGTCTAAAAACAGTTTTTATACAGGGCAAAGCATAAGAACATGGGAAACAGTGATAATTAGCCCTTCTCATAAATGCCCTATGAGAAATCTCTTCATGTTCACCTCACTGAATACCAATAGGTGCCCTTTTCGCTTCAAGTAACTACATTATACCTAGGAAAGAAAAGAAGAAGAATCTGAGGAAACAAAGTTTTAAACCTGTAGCTTCACTCGCAGTTTGTTCTTTTTCATCCACATGGCAAAAGCAGTATATAGACCAAGCAGATTTCCTCTTCAACATTAAGTTAACTATTTTCAGAAAGACTGTAGCTGATTTCATGTCTCCAAAACAGGACAGCATCACTTTTGAAAAAACATGAAAATTATTGAATCTTTCTCTCGCAGAGATCTAGTCGAATCAATTTGTTTAGAGCATTTCATGTTAGTTGAGTCGGCTCATAATAATCTGTATGCAAACACCACCACTGAAAAAAGTCAGTCTCAGTCCTTCTTCAGAACCTTGCGTTATACAAGGCAAATGGATCAGGGTATGTTCTCAGTTCTTTAATGAGGTTCTTGGTTTCTCTGTCTTAAGTTTGTACTGCTAATAACCAGTAGGAACAATTTCATACACAAAGTGACTCACCTTTCATAAGAAACATGAGCCTATTACATTTAAGGTCCAGACCTCCTCCTCTCTCCTGCAGCAAGAGAAACCTACCTCCTACAGAACTGCCTTCTAAAGGAGGTGCCAAAAAAGCCACTACAAATATCTACTCCTCCAGATTCCACAGATTCATTTGCTACATGGTGATACATCAAAGGAGACAATTTTGCTGAATTGTAAATTTCTTTTCATTGATTCACAGAATCATTTACAAATACAGATGAACTCCTAAATAAAATCCTACTGAACAAACACTGCATTATTATCCACTGAGGAATTATTACAGATGTTTCAAACAGACAAAAATACTGTACACCTGTATTCCCTTATTTCTTAAAATTTACAAGAATCTCTAAGAAAATTGTATTTATTTTGTTTAGCATGTCATTTTAAAAGGTCATGATGAGAGAGAGAATTTGTAATGAACTGCAGTTTCAGCTTCTGCCATTAGCCTCCTACTAGAAGCTAGTATTTTACCATTTGATGATTAATATTTTGGGGACAGGTGAGATGAATGGTACAGTAGTAATTAAATAGTTTGGAAACCAGTTTACAAGCAGCCTCAAAGCAAGTCATACCTTAGATATTTAATTAAGAGAAAGAACCTCCTTTAATAATGAATTCTACACATTAGCCCTGTCACTCCATGTTCATTTTCTTGATCCTCCTTCCTTTATTTCTATCCTCACACTGTGCTGTTCTGTCTATCGTCACAAACTCCCCAGTCTCTCTTTACTCAGTCTACATGCTTCTGAGCTATTATGGAATGGTTTACTCACTGGCAACTCACAACAGTAAAGGAAAAATTGCATCCAAATTACTTCTTTGACAAGCAGAATGTATCGTAGTCATATGTAAGCCATAAGGGGCAGATTCCAATACTTTTTTTTTTTTTTTTTCCTTTATTCCCATCAGGGAGTTATCTTTTAAGAGGAATCTAATTATGTCTATATTAAAATCAAAAAGCCATAAGACTGATCTTTCAAAATAGATTATTTTTAAAAGGCAATAATGAGGATGTGGTTTGATTTTATGGACCAGGCAATAAGGCAGAGAAATGCACAGATACTTTCATTTTCTAAGTTTGCATTAGGAAGAACAAAAAGCTACTTTGAAAATAACAATAAAACATCTAGCATACCCACAGCTGAGACTGCTAGGATTTCAGAAATAACAGCTTTAAAGGAGAACAACTATCTAAAAGCTTTACAGACCACCATAATGACTGGCAATATCATGTTTAGGTTTGGCAACACCTAGCCACTCAAATAGCCAGTGTAAAGCATAATTCAACCAATTAATTGAAAAAGAAAACCAGAAGAGTACAAGAATTTATCAACCATTTCCTGCACAGTGTCTCCTCAGATCTCTTCCTAGGTTTGCAAGAGCCACCATGTCATTAACTTCCCTTGTGTATTCCTTCCCTCTTCTTAAGATAGGAGTTCACACCCACCACCCACACAATTCAGCTCCCTTCCCAAAGCTCTGCACTAGAAAGTGCAGGTTCAAGTACCTCAAGCCTCCTGGAACTGGCCTGGCTCCACCTCGTCCTACAGGTGATCCTGCACAATGAATCACATACAACGAACTTTCTCACATGTTTCCTAGCTTTCTTCCTATCATTCACTTCCATCCCCTCTGTCATTACTTCCTGATTTACTACTCTTTTAGTACTTAGGTCCATCCTTCTCTCTATTTTTAACACTTGCCATGGTCAGAGATGATTCTGACGTTAAATCTCCGTTTGCCAATTATCCAGAATAACCTAGATAAAATGTAATCAACCAGTGTGCAGGCAGGTGACAAAGTCTGCATCCTAGCTTCTGCCTTGGACACCAGGATGGCTGGTTCTGACACTGGTTTATCAAACCCACAAGGGTTTTCTGCTTGTATCCCACTATTTTTGTTCTTTACATAGGATAGGCTGCCAATCTAGAAATCTAGAACGGTAAGGAACATTTGGCCAAATGGTCTGTTCGGCTAAAAAACAAACAAACAAACAAAACCACAAACCAAACACAATCCTTCCCTTAACAGTCCTCCACACACATCCCACCTAACTCCCCTAAAAATCTGCGATGGGAAAGATAATCACACCCTCTACCAGAATAAATGTGAAAGAAAACACTCTTTATCAAGGTTGGGACAACACCAGCATATCGAAAAAAGAAAAAAAAAAGAAAAG
>VXAA01004495.1:40406-88432 GCA_013399115.1 Anseranas semipalmata
AAAAAAAAACAGCATCTTCACCAGCCTCATAGAGGAAGATGGTGAAGGCCAGAAAGGTACTGCAAGTCACTCCTGAGAAGACTTAAAATGCCTACATAGAAATGCAACTTCCCTCCAGACTAAGAATTTACCTTTGTAGAGCTGCCAAACCTATGCAGCTATGTGACAAACACAGACCTGACAGCTCTGAGACAGAGTGTGCGAGCATGTGAACAAAGGAGGTGAAGTATTCACATAAATGACCATACTTCCCGAACAAAGCAGACTGACAACGGTAAAATGAACGAGGTAGGTTGGCGCGCTCCCCAGCCAGTGAATTCCAGACTGGGATCAAGGCTCTGAGAAGTCTCAGCCTTCCCAGCACCTGGGAGCTCTCATCTCAGTCGCCCATCCTTGCATTTTACTCCTCTGTCCTGCTCTTACAGGAACGGCAGAACTACAGCTCTGGCTGCTCGACTACCAAATTACCAAAGCAGGAATGAAAGGAATGGCTTTCTTTGCCTGCTGAATCTAGCAAAAGATTTCTTAATTCTCCCATGCTGACTTTGACAAGAACAGCAGAAGCCCATCGGTCACACATAACTTTTCTGCCCTAAACTTCATTCAGAATAACATAGTTTAGGGGATGCTTTCACTTGCCCAGTTAAACCTTTAAAGGTTTCAGATAAGAATAGCCATTGCACACTGTTGGTACCTGTCCTTGGCAGAACAGTAATGATGGGGACAACAGGTGGAAGGTATGGGAGTTTACTATACCAGTTCTGTATCAAATGCATCTTGGATGAAATGCACGTGGCTTCCTTGTGCTACCTGAGGAGCATGAAAGGAGAACGCAGGATGGAGCCATCTACTGAAGATAACCAACTCTGATGTCCTTACATTTCTGAAAATACTGACCCACAGTCCAGCAAGACTACACATCTCCAAATTTAAAAATTCTAATTGATTTTGACCATGTTTTCCATAAAAGCTGATTCTAGTGCAATGTACAACAAAGGCAACTTGAAAATCTTGTGTGAAAACTCATGCATAACACTATAAAGAGACGAAAGAAAATGTGTTCCTATTTAAACTTAACCAGTTTTTGCTGATCTCAACATGGATGACATTATTTCCAGTTTAATGGTTTTATCCACAACACTGCCTGGCATTTTTTTTTAATTGGGTCAGAAATACGCCGATAGCAGAAATCCATTTTAAAGAATCCAATGACAATAGCACATGCTTTTTTTTTTTTNTTTTTTTTTTTTTTTTAGCTTAATGGAAACGAACAAGCTAATTAAACTCAGAAAAGGCAACCAGAATTGGGGAATTAAAGAAAAATACAACTAGCATGTGCTATCTCCTGATAATCAAATAATCTTGAAATTAACGTCACAAATGTAATCTGGTTACTTTACTCAGAAATTTGTAATAAAAACAGCATTTTATTTGTGCAAATGAACAAATTAACAGTTTCTTAGAACTGATAAATTTGCTTCAACTATATTACAATTTGCTGAAAAATCTCACGTTATCTGTATTTGATAAAACCCTAACATGCCTCCTTAAACTACAATACCTTGTTAGCAATTCCTCCAACTTGCTGATATAAATAGGTCATTATATATAATAAAGGTTTAAAGTCTATTCAGCATAAGCCACAGACTCCAGTTTTCCCATGTTTACTACTGTTTACTCATACTTCTTTCTTAGAAACCTCCCAAGTGAGGCTGTCCTCTATTCTGGACAGAACAGCTAAGAAAAGGCAGAACTTAATTATACAGAACAAAAACCAAAATAATGTTAAAATAGTTTTTCAAAATTACAGTTGGATTTAAGCATATATTGAATATCTGCTACATATAAAATAAACTGCTTATAAATGGCTTCTACGTTATAGGAAAGTAGTATCTAGAACTCACTATTTTAAATATTACTTTCTTCTTTGTCCTTGCAGTCACTCAGCAGCCACAGAAATCTTAAACTCATTTGTATTAGCTTTAGTGTCACCTAAAATACCCAGTAGCTGATTTGAAGCAAACCTTATGCTCCTAACAAAAAAAAATATTTTAAAAGAAATTATGCATTCATATAGGAGTAACAGATCGGTTGCGCACACAACTTCAGACCTGTTTACAATACCAATCCTTTTACTCAGAGTAATTATAAGTAATAATCATGTTTCAATACACTTTGAAAACATATCATCCATGTATCTTTAAAAATAGTCTTGGAACTGTATTTTTGTGGGTCTTTAAGGAAAAAACATCTTTTTTAAGAAAAGCCATCTTATTTTGATAGGCTAGCTCATTATGGTTAAGATGCACTTATATGTTGGAATAACATATTTAGTATCAAATACATGTTTATTCTTCCCTTAAGTAATGGTTTCACTATGAAGTTTTTCTGTGGTGCTGTAATATTGTTTATATGAGAACAATACAATAGAACATTTCCAAAACACAGAAGTACTGAAAATAAATATCCTGTTTTGATATGGATGTGTTGTGAGACTTAGTGTATGTGTTGCACATCCCACAAAATTAAAGTTGCTAAAAACAAAAGTTGACCACGATACTTTGAAGTAACTAACTTTTCAGAAGGTCTTATAACTTAAAAATGATAGCTAATTCATCTATCAAAATCTGATTTACTCAGAATTTCATTTCAGAGATAAGGAGTTACAAAAAAAAAAAAACAAACTGGTCCGTGTTCTGGTCATGTGACAACGAAACCCACAATCACTTAAACAAGTGCAAAAACAATACAGTATTTAAATAACACCCACTAAAGTGTAAAACTTTGGAAAAGTAATTAATTACCTGTTTGCTATTTTCCCATGTAATTGTAAGAGAGCACATCTTTATTTTGCAGCACTGCCCATCAGCTGTAAACATTTGCGTTGCTTCAGCATGCTCCAACTCCATGTTTCTGTTATTTTCTGTCTACACTTAATTGTTTAACTGTTTGCTGTGAACAAGCCAAATCAACAGCTATACACATCTTACGGGTTCCTGCATGGCTTTTTGCCTCAGTGCAATCCATAGGAGGTAGGATATTTTAAAATCTTATTCCATATGAAATAAATGTTTCCCCAGTTATTTATCAATATGAAAAACTGCCTCTGCATTCATCAACGATCAGCTAACGGAAAAGGCTAGTGGATTTTGCCAGCAGTGAAAGACCTAATCACTGCAAGATCAAGCCAGCTGTCAACTAGGATCAGCTTGATTCATTGCACTTTTCATATTCAATGGAAAATGTTGAGCAATACAAATTTCTTTCACTGTTATCAGGTCAAAATGCAAATATAAGAATACAGAGAATTTAACTTTAAAAAGACAACAAAATATTTGTTCCATTTTTATTTTTGTATTATTACAAACTCTGGAAAAACTGAACACCAAAAAGACGAGGCAAATCATTACTTTCTGTATTTACTTTCACTGTTTAAAGTGCCAGAAAACCATACCACTTGAAATTTAACAAAGGCAGCTTCTTTACTAACAGAGACTGCCTAAGATAAAAAGGCAAACAGTACAGTCAAAATAGATAATGACAGTCTCATGTAAATAACCTTTCCCATGTTTGCTATAATGCTCTTCCCTACACACTTTGGCTTTTTCTTAAATCCTGCATGCAAAAAGATAAATACCTGAGCCAGCAATAAAGCTAAAGCATGTGTGTAATAGCATACATCAAGAAGTTGCATGTCAGAGAAGACTGCAGCAAGCCAAAACCTAGACTTCAGGATTTTCAAATACTGAACGTGAAAGAAAATACTAAAGCCCATTACCAATTTCTTATGTCTATAAAAATTATAATAGTGTGCAAGACAAAAATATAAAGAGCTGTAATTTACCTTATGAAACTCATGAATGGCATGCAAGTTCACTCTCTCTTCATTCTTTCAAGATAAGAATTCAAGTATGATTCAGTGCACTTACACAAGAGATCCAGCCAAATGGGTCTCCATAAGGACACTGAAGAACTGTATGTCAAAGCACGATAAAGTGAATATTCCAGCTGCATAAAGAACAGGCTTATTTTTAGCAAGCAACAAAAGGTATGAGCTATAGAGTAAGATCATCCAGTAAGAATAAGAGAAGAAAAACAAGTCCAACTCCCTTGCTCCTAAATTAGCCACAGGGACTTTCATTTTCTGCACTTTGATTTGAGGAAGACTGCAGGGGAAACAAACCTAAGTGCAATTAGATCAGGAGACAGTTGTGGAGAAACAGAGAAATGGAAAGGTTCTCTTGCCTGGGAAAAACATAGGGGTGGGAAGCAGGTATGCTAGGTGTCCAAAGGCTAGATGGACAGGAAACTAAATGACCACGTAAATGAACATGTAAAGGTGTGTCAGAGAAAGGAGGCCAGAGCAGCACTGCACACTCGCATGCACGCGCACGCATGCGCAACAAAAATCCACCATGCACAAAGACTGTGGAAAAGATGAGAGGAAACACTAATCTGCAGATGATGTGGCTACTTAGAAGAGATGACTAAAGGTGTCCTGAAAAGGAACAGTTGGCTTTGCAAGTACCAGAAAAGTCTCCTGCTCAGGAGTGAAAGCTGTTTGGAGACAGAGGGACTATCTAAACTCTCAAGCTTTAACAATTAAAGCTCTTAATGCTCTGCACTGACACAGTGAATTTCATAATCTGTCTCCTGTAAGGACCTACAGAAATAAAGGAAAGTACAAGTCCCCTCTTTGTTACAATAACTTAGTATCAAAATATTTGGTTTAACTAAAAATTATACGAATGCGACTCTAAAAGGATAGAAATGTGGCAAAAGGCATTAAAATTTACAGTGTCAGTGTAAGGACTGGGAAAGAACAGCAATACCTCGCAAAAAATAACAAATGAACTCTTTAGGTAACGTTTATTTTATGACCCAATGTGCATAATGTTATGTGTCAGCTGACACACCCATACATTCTAAATTATTCTACCTTTTATATAAGGGCAAGTTAGGATCTCAGTGTGCAGTGACTGCTGGAGGCTACTCTCCACATGCTTTGTTCAGTTAGAAATCTAGGGAAAAGTGTGAATCTTATTACTCCAAGTTCACCAGATGAAAAATATATGAAAAAATGTACCATAGTTTGAGGCAAATTGGACAGGACTTATCCTTCCTCTTCCACGGACATCTGCAACTAAGTATTGCTGTAAAACTGAAAAGCCATGCCTGAGGAAAACAAAAGTCAGACCTGCAAAAGTGGGAACTAAAGGTATAGATCAAGTAAATGGCATGGTTTAGGTCTTTCCTCCCCTGCAAAATGGGAAGCCACCTGTTGACCTCCACAGACATCTTCGTTCCCTGCAACTTGCTGCGCAGAACTATCTTTTGGTGCCCAGAACAGAACTACAAAACCCAATTATCACTACAAAATGCCAATACTCAGAGAATGAAGAATGAACAAGGGGAGCTGAATGGAATTTAGATGAATGAGAAGAAGACAGACAAACAAGAAAAGGTAAAATATATACATACACATGAAAAAAGTGAATAAAAAGTATGAGTCTGTATACTACGAGTATCTCTCATATCCATAGCCATCTAAGTAGATACTTAGTATCTAGAGCTATAGAGATTAAAAATTATGAGAATATATGGAGAAGACATGGAGGAAAACAGTCCCTCCACAATGTCCCAAGTGGACTCCAAGAGTGTTTCGTGTTCCCAATAAGATAAATTATCTTCAGATTCCTCAAAACAAACAAAGTCAGATATTAAGAGCTAATATTTAATCATAAACTAATGCTACCTTAATTAAAATTATAATAGGAAAATGATCACAGAGTAAAATGTGATTATTATTTTCATAAAATATAAGCATCTAGTAACTTTGTCCACTATAAACTGAAATACATTTGAGAAATCACGGGACATATCAAAACACTGTTCATGGCATTCCAAATCCAAGAATGATGTAATTTTGCCTCAAAAGCTTAAAAAAGGCCTCAGAGTGAGGTACCAGGTTAGGAGCACATGAATTCTCTACAGTTTCACAGAAGTTCTTTCTATGAGATCACACAGTTATTATACTTGTGGAGATGTTACCCTACATAAACTATCCTTTACTGAGGTGTGAAGAGACTGGGATTTCTAGTCCTGCAAGAATTCAAGAGCTATTTGTTTGCATCAAAATTAGCTTTAGACTGTAATTTTTTTCTCATTTATTCCCCACCACCACGAAGTCCCTTAGTTATTAGTTTTGTTTGTTTGTTTGTTTGTTTGTTTTTTGAAGAGCAAGATACAGCAAGCTTTTAGGAAAATGCTTCAGATAGGGCTTGGATCCTCCTCAGACTAATCCATTTTCTGTTGTTAAATCTATTAAGCTGACCCACAGCTTGAACTAGATGTCTGAACTGAAGGTCCCAGTAAGGCTCCCCTCTCTGACAAGTAAAGAGAATTTTAGGAATGTATGTCTTAGATCAGTGAACACCCTTAGTGAAAGTGGCAGATACAACAAATTTGGCTCCTTAACAAAAGCAACACACAAAGTTGAAGCAGAAATTTGGGAAGCCTTGGATCTGATTTAATTAGCAGCTTTTTACATGGTCAAAATGTTCCAGGAAGCCTGCAAGAAAGTTTCCTCAAGAAAAAAAAAAAAAAAAAAAAANAAAAAAAAAAAAAAACCACACACAACTGCAAATTGCTAGATTTCCTTGTGCAATCTGTTAATGAAATTATTTGTTCAGACTTTGCTATGAGACCGCTGAAAGGATCTAGATTTCCAAGACTGACACTGTAATTTGCTCATTTTAAACAAATGCCATTAAAATTTGTCTTATGTGAATGGCAGCCTCTTCCAAGCACATTGTTAATATTGCAAACATAAGTACCTAATGCTTACAAGCTATTATTAAATTGTATTTTTAGCTCAGATTTAAAGAGCAATTTCTGTTCCAGACTAAGATCTTTATTCTTCAACATTTCAAATGAGAAACTTCAAGCAATTATGTATAATGTATTTCCCTTCTCTTGAGGTTACTACTTAAAAATTTAACTTGTTTGCCTTTTTTCCTCACAACTAGATTTTGGCCTATCTTTGCCTGACAGGCTACGGAAACCCGTACAACTAACCTTGTAAACCTGTTTAGCCATCTTTGAAGCTTCTTTATCAGAAGATTGTTAGAACATATTTAAAAATTTTAATTGTGATACTGTGACAAATACATGACAGACTGTATATAAGACATTTAATGCCGTTTTATATTGTTGCCGTTGTATGGATCAAATCCTTAAAACTAATGAACAACATACAATTCTACTTAAGGATTTTGGCACCAGCTGTACATCTATCTAAATTCTAAGCCTAGAATTTGACAAGCCTTACCGCAGGAACTCAAAAGCAGCATATCTTCTTTACTGCTACTTTTACTGCAGAGAACTGACTGCATCAGTTGGCTTACCATGCTCTGCCAGTAAGAGCATAACTGCTCCTAATTGAAATCAGTAGTAGTAAAAGCTGCTTTGTGTGTACATAAATGTAGAAGGTTTAACCTACCTGTTAATGGAAATTCCATGAGCATGAAATTGTAAGATTCTCCTGATACTAAAACAATTGAACTACCTGTTGTAAACCTGCTAGAAGCCTGACTGGAGCTTTAACACAAACAGTGAAGCTGAGTTCTGTTGTCTAACAGCAAAAGACGTTAATTCTCAGCTACATCTACTGGTCACAGCTTCAAGACTAAAAAAAATTTAAAGGACTGTGATTTTCCAGTTTGGGATAATGGTGAAGATTTCTTCCTCTATATGAGTTTCTTTTACACTAAAGCTAAAAGATTTCATAGGGAGCAATAAAATCAGGTTCTACTTTGTATTTCTTGGCAAAGGCTTCAGTCAGTATCTATCAAGAAAAACGTTCATAGATATCAGTCTCTCCAAATTGGGGGAGCAAATTTAATATCAGAAAGAGCAAAATGAGTTAAAGAAAGAATGGTACAGAAGAGCACTGACATTTTATTCTCCCTAAGTAAATTACCAAGTAGAAAAATAATTTAAACTAGGCAATTACTGCAAATGAGTATCTGCCATCATGTACAGACTGTTTTCATCACACTAATACACTTCTATTGTGTCCCATACACTTTTCTTCCATTGTGTCCCTGTACTCCATCCTTTTTTCCTCCTGAACTGTATTTGCTTTCGTGTTTTCTCACCTCCAACAAATTTCTCAGTCATTAGATTACCTTTTCATCTGGACAACTCTCACCGTCTGGTCAGTCCTGTTTCCAGGACTTTCTTTAAGTAAGACTATGATGCATTTTTCCTGTTGATGACTGGTAGCTTCACCAGGACGTGTGGCTCCCAGTCCCTCTCCTGTGTACCACTGACCTCCAGTGGCTAGAACTACATTTGCTCTTTCTCACTGTGTTCAGACCACTGTCATTTCTATGGAATGAAGCTTGGATCACTCTTGGACATCTGGAAGAAAACTGCACCCAGCATTCTATGTCCACTGTTTCATGGCCACTGATAAAAGTGAGAAATGAGTAAATGGTACAAGGACATTTGCAGCATCAGCATACTGAGGATCACAGAATCAAAAAAATTATTTATGTAGGAAGGAGCCTCTGGAAGTAGTCTGGTTCAAGCACCCCTGCTCAGAGCTATTCAGATTGCTCAGGACCAAATTAAGTTAAATTCTGAACCTCTACCAGGATGGAAATTCCACAGACTCTGTTCTGAAGCCTGACTACTCTCAATGAGAAAAGATTTTCCCCAATATTTAGTTAGAATTTCCCTTGTTACAACGTGTCCAAATCAAACTGGCTCAGTTATACCTGCAAAAGAATGGAAGAGGCAGCTGTTCTCAGAGAAGTGAATCCCTCTTGAGACACCAACCAACCTCCCTGGCAAAGGAAAATGTTTAGTTATGTAAGTCTTATCTCCACATAAGTATACCTTCAGGATAGTGGTGGAAAGAGATCAGGCTCCAATTACAGCATAATTCCACTTCCAAGAAGGAAAATTGTAAACACTAGCAAACCCACTGAGAGGTCATTTCAGGAATAAGAGAACCAGTTATTTTATACAATCTCACATAGTTTTCTTGTAGACTTTGTTATGTAGATGCAAAGCTCTCAGATGAGCGCTTACAGATCGGCATTCTTTTTACAAGAACGCACGTTTCACTGTCTGAAGAAACACAGACTATTCTATTTTTAACATTAAATCTTCATTTGGAAGATAATCTGGTAAAATTCATGCATTTATATAATCTTGTGATTTTAAGCTCACCATTACTTAAATAATTGCTGATCATGCACACAGAGTTTTAAAGGACAGAAAAAACATTGCATATGACAAAATGCCAATTCATAAAATTACCCAAATTGAATTCCAGACGGACTGCCTATCATTTTTTCCAAGACTATTGATTCAAGCATGAAAGCAAACACATATCTAAAAGTTTTCTATGCATGTAACACTTCCAACTCTATCCAGGTATTAAATAAAAATCAATCATTAAAACAATACACATAGCAAAAATATACCTCAATGAAGAATATTTGGTAAGATTTGAGCCGTCTTCAACGTTCCATTGGTTTGTATTGATTTTAGGGCTAGTCTAACATTCAGCATGCCAGTAACAATGAATAAGCCTAATGCATTACGTAAGTGTAAGCTGATTAAATCCTTGATCCTGAAGCTACCTCTTTTTCCCCCTCCCCCTCCCATTTAAAACTTGGTACAATTGAAAAAAAATCTGAGTTTTACAACTTTCAAAACCTAATTTATATCATTTATGGCATAAAAAACACCAAAACTTGTATTAATATAATCCCTTCGGGTCCTTCTTGTCTTTTAGTAATTTCAGGAACTTGCTAAAAGTCCATTTTAAAGTGATCAGTTCCCTAATAATTTTTAATCTGCTGGCCAAACTTTGTGCTGTTTTTTTAGTACATGCTGAATGGCACACTGGTAGCAGTGTTTATCAAGTTACCGGGTCTGAGCTTTACCTATAAAATTAGCAGCAAATCAAACTAAACACAAAGTTCAGTGCTGCCAAGAAGTATGATTAGAAGGCATACTGCACATGCCAGTTCTAATTTCCAAAAATTATTGTCTCAAATGAAGTATACGAGCTATGAGGAAGGGATCTTGGGAGGTCACGAAAGAGTTATGTTCCCCTAGTACACTATACTACTATGATCTCACTACATTGTTAATATGACAATGGAAGCAGGATAAACAGATCCATGTAGAAGAGGATATCAGCTAGTGTTCTCTACAGAAAAGAAATGTAGAAAGCAATACATGATTAACTGTTTTGAATAGGGAAAAAAAATGCTTTCCACTAGGCCCAAATGCCATATACAAAGCCAGCTGCTAAGAGCTGAAAACTGACTGAGCAGCTGAAAAGAAAAAAAAAAAAAAACACAACTTTGCTGCCATATATTTAAAAGTATGTATGAATTTTAGATGCCATTTATTAGGCAATATAAGAGCACAGAATCACTTAACCTGCACACTTGTTTTTAATGTTTTAGTTGTTTTTTTTTTTCATTAAGACATCTCAACTTGAAAATCCAATTAGTTTTGTTTGTTTTTAAACTTTTTCTAAAGTGTTATTTTACCCAGAGAAAGAGCTCTATGCATATTTAGAAAACAACAGTGTTCCACAGAAACAATACAGCTATGAATTGGTGAGCTCAATTCTTCGCTTTGAAATTCAAAAATGTTGAAGAATAGTCAACTATAGCTATAGCGCCTCAGAAGAGGTAGCAGAATGATCCCGGGTGAATGAGGACAGATTATGCTCTGTTGAGTCTTTATTAGAATTGAGGATGAGAAGGGAGAGAAGAAAGTAAAGGTAATTCCAGCTCTGGAGAAGGAGGTTTTTAAACCATGGTAATTTTGAAATGGATGTCCTATGTTTTACTTGTAAAAGAGATTATGTTCAAGACAGGATTCACTGAATGCCACCAAACTGGTAGTCTATGCTATGCAATATGTGTTTTAAATTAACAACTTGGTAATAATGTTAATAAAAAAAATAGGCATAGAAATGAACGTAGTGTGTAAACCAGTATAAAGAGGTGATTCTGAGGGGTATGTAACCTCTTCTATCAGCATTTGAAAACAGTCCAATCCATAGTTACGTTTTCATGTTTTAACATATGAGGCTAAGCCATGAAGTCAGTATCAGTGAGAAAAAAAACAAACAAGAAAAGATGCCTGGATAGGCAATACTAGTATGCTGACTTTTCCTTCACACAGGATGAGCAAGACAGAGGAAGGCAGGTGAGAAAAATGCAGTAATTGAGAAGCCCTCAGAGTCTTATTATGTCACGGAAGTGAATTTCTTTCTAGGCAGAAAATTTACAGTTGTTCATGAAAATCACAACAGAACAAGAACTATACATTTTCCACCTGTTCCCACAACAACAGACTTTGCAAACCAAGAATTTTTAAAACATTAAATATTCCAGTGGAATTGATCCAAAATCTTTATTATTTATTACATACCCCATTCTCTGTACGCTTCTCCACAGGTATATTTATTCCATTTCTTTGGTTCTGGGCTTGTCGTCCACCTAAAAGTAAAGTATCACTGGTAGCGCAAAGTTCAGTTTTCAACACAAATGGTTTGCACTCTTAAATCTGTACTTTTAAAGATTTTTTACATAATGTTTTACCTATGAATTTTCATTCTGCTAGCTTTGACTCTCTTATTAGGTTATTCTTTGTATGCAGTGAAGTCAGCAGAAATAAAATATTTACTTCATAGACTTCCTCTGTTAAAAGTACAGACGTGTAGGCCTAATTTTCTGACTTGTGTTTTGACAATGATATTATGAAAGGGAATGTACTGAGCATGACTACTGAAGTTTCATACTTCTGTGCCCACAAGAAGCAGCAGCTCCAACTGAATACATTATAAATGAATATATTAGAGGAAGCTTCTACAATGCCTTATAAACAGCTTTATTCTACAAATTGATCCACAGGTCAATCATGATTTAAAAAGCCTTACATGCATGGTTCAGAAGGGACATTTTCTTTGCACATGCAAATGTGGCTTCAGGTATATCTTAAATTTCTTAACATACTTTAAATTTGAATTGCCCAAAGGATGACTAAGTATTTTACAAAGTATCTAATTACCATATACACAAATCCTTATATATTAATGGACCTGCTACTTCTGGTATTCAAAGCAACCAGCAGCCACTTAGAGATATGAAAAGAAACCCCAGCTCAAAGCAATAAGGACTCAGCCAAAACTTGAAATTCAGTTGTCAGAAGCAGTCAGGTTAGTTGAATGAGTAAGGATAGTCTGAGCATGCAAATACACAATTTACTTTGAGATTCCTTTCCTATCTCTCAGACAGTCTGAGAGCCATAAAGTATATAATGCACAACCTCAAAAGTCTTCTCATAAATTAAGTACAGTCTATACTAGTTAGATCGGACAATTGAAATACTTTTATTTTATTTTATTCCAGTCTTTAAAGAAAGCCCCCAATGTAATATTGCACTATTTTATACAGACTTTTTCTGTAGAAACAAACAGACCAGAGATTTTTCAAAATGTGAATTATCACGACCAATAAACGTATCTACGTGAAGTATACAGAAAGTAAAGCTTATGAGAACTCTGCCAGTGATGTGTGTAAAAGAGATTTTAGTTTCTAAAGGATGCAAAATAGTCTACTGAATCTTTTCTCTGAGGGCAACTGGAAGAGCAGAAGGTCAGGAAGAACAATCCCACACTCAAAAATGTAGTGACTGCCTCTCAACAAGCAAAAATGCGTTAAGCCTCCCATATTCACCCACATTTTTGGATCAGTGCTCAACGGAATAGAAACCAATCTTACTACAAAAGTATTGCTCACGAGATTGATAGAAATTATTCTAGAAAAGGGAATTTGAGAACATGAATAAACATGACATTGAGGAATGTTCAAAATGGCTTTGGTATAAGGAAGTTTCATTGTGTATGTCTACCAAAATTTACTGAAAGAACTGATAAATTGAACTCACTTCAGAAAACATTTAAAATGTTTAGGTAACAGCACTACAAGATAAGTGTACTTACTCTGTTCATTACTTTCAGCTGGTGACTCCTCATGACGAAGAAAAAATTTCACCTCCTCCCTCCGGGGACCCCATTTCTGCAGGTGGTCATACATCATGTGATCAAAGGGTATGGGACGTTCTAAAAATAAAGGAATAAACAACTATGTTAAATTAAGCAAAGCTTTACAGAACTCATTAAAAATAAGAATGTGTTTTCTTATAATAATTCAATTCATCTAATGTGTTTTCTCTTATGCAAAGTCAAAGAAGTAAGCATACACCAACAGAAAATAGTTGCATTGTGTTAAAATCTCGCCTGTTACTGTAACACAGGTCACTGCTTAATAGCAGTACATAACCAGTTTGCAAAGCCATACAAAAAGTAACAGCAACTACAAACCCTAGTTTAGCTATGTCAGGAATTCTTCATCACAACCTTTTCCACAATGCTCATCTTTGCACCTTTGCTCCCCATGAGCAGATGGATATTTTGCTCTATTATTAAAATGATTCACTCAGTTTGAACCTCAGGGTTTCCACTCAGACTAAAAACCACATCATTATATTGACATTTCACCTCCTAAGAACTTGGTCGGGTTGTTCCACTCCAATACCCTAGGCCGGACGTTAACTTCTAGTATATGTGGAATTACTGGCAAATCTTTGAAGAAATAAAGGCCGTTCTACACAGCAGTAAGTATCTTTGTTTTCCCCAGAAGAAATGTAAAAGATTCTTATAGTATAGTTATTTCTTCCAAATCAATCAAATCTATTGTTACTAGGAGGCTATGCGCTATATATTTAGTATTTCAAGAAGAATATATATTTCAAAAGCAAAATTTTCACTGTTTCTATAATTATACTTGCACTTATTTTGAAATATTTTCATTAAAGGTAAGAAAAAGCTTAAGAGCTTCCTAATACTAAGCACAGTATTAGGAGATCTCTCCTGATCAGAATACAAGGATACAGTGATATTAGAAAAGATTTAATTAGTTCTCCTACATACAGTCAAACCACTATTACTACAGAAAAACAGGCTTGGATGGAAACCAGAAGGTGGAGTTTGCGTTCTTCATTGTTAAAAGGAAAATCCTCTCTGCCCCTAAAACTCAAACCACGGTATCTCCTACCAAGCAGAACACTGCCAACAATCTGTTAGCCATTTCATATTTAACCCATTTGATACAAGACGACAAAATGATTCAAAGATATTAACAGATACCTTCAAGCAAACTTGGAAGGAAGGATTAAAGAAAAAAAAAAAAAGACATCACAAAGCTACCTTTTTATAATTAGCTATGTAAATGTATACTCATCTTGATACTATTGGGATACTTAATTGTAATATTTTAAAGATAATACATTTGGATCACTTGATTCACAGTATATTTAATACAGTAACTGTCTTGTGAAAGTGTCATGTCAAATACCTTGATGTCATCAATGTCTTATTAAGATCTTCCCAATATACAAATAAGCACAGCCTGAGGCATTGTATTTTTAACCACTGAAGAAAACAAAAAACCAAAACCACCGTGTCCCATTCTGCATCAGTCATTTCCTTCAAATCAAGCAGAATTCCAAGACAATTCTACCTCTCAGGAAAAGTGGTTTTCAACTAAAACTACATGTCATACATTGAAGATGCAGAAATACCAATACTAAGATGGATTTGATGACAAGATCATACAAATTCACATAATAGAAGGTACAGCTAAAAGATAACACTATAATTATATTGTTATTGGATTAATAACTGGTATGTAATTCGTATATTTCCTTTCCATACACAATAGCAAGCTTTTAGGAAAATTCAATTATTTCATTTCATTCAATTCTACAGTTATTTCAAAAATACTGAAAGAGAACATCCACTATTTCTCAAGGGATAGTGCACACCTGTGATCTTCACGCACCCTATCTCAGTAGCTGTCTCCAACTCCTGCTTTTTTCTTCTATCTCAACACTCAAACCACCCTTTACTGCCTGTTTGGAAAACAGGCTTAGACTACAGGAGAACGCTGCATCTGTCTTCACAGATACTGATCTGAAAAATAAGGTAACTGAAGTAGAGATGAAACACTCGTCAGGCACTGCAGTTCACAGTCACATTTATTTAAAATTAAACTAACAGCACTGTAATTATAAATCAATTTCTTTTTTATATTCTCAAATACAGCTCTGCTAATGCTACCACAGTCTGGGTTTTGGAGAAAATTCCTTAAGCTTGGATTAGTCCAACAGCCTTTTTCTTTTTTTTTTCCTTCTCTTTTTGAGGGGGAAGTTTTTTACCTGAAAAATGATTAAAAAAAAAAAATACTCTGCAGAGGGATACACCTCCAGGGTATCTCCCCAACTGAGGAAAAACAAACAAACAAAAAGTTCTCAGTCTGCTTTTTCCTTACTCTATTTTCATGGTCTTTTTACACTGTAAATAACCAAGGATATAGATAAAATGATACTGATTACAGTAGGCATCGAAACACAAGAAGTTGCCTCTGTGGAATGATCACCTGCCCACATTGGACCTGTATCCTCTTTCCATTACCAGCAAGCGGTATATGCTCATGGAAGCATCATAAGAAACAGAATAAGCAAAAATGATTCTTCCCCTAATCTACCCTTCTAGCTTCCAAGTCAGGTCTTGAGGGACTTCCTAAAATCAAACAAAATCCCACGTCGTCAGCCACATGTTTGATATCCAGAGGCTCTATCCTCTACAAGTGTCTATGCCAACCCTGTCAAATCCCTTAAACTTCTGACATCCTGTGACAATGAGTTCTGCAGCTTAATTACATTCTGTGAAAAAGCACCCCTTCTGTTTGTTTAAATTATGACAAGAGGACTTAATTGCTTGTCCTTAAATATTCATGTTTGGAGTTGATCACTTTTCACTTTCCCCATACCTCTTAACTTCATAGAATCACAGAATATCCTGAGTAGGAAGGGACCCACAAAGATCTTCAGGTCCAACTCCTGGCTCCACACAGGACCACCCAAAAATCAGACCATGTGTCTGAGAGCATTGTCCAAATGCTTCTGGAACTCCGGCAGGCTCGGTGCCGTGACCACTGCCCTGGGCAGCCTGTTCCAGTGCCCGACCACCCTCTCGGTGAAGAACCTTTTCCTAACACCCAGCCTGACCCTCCCCTGTCACAGCTCCATGCCGTTCCCTCGGGTCCTGTCGCTGTCACCAGAGAGCAGAGATCAGCGCCTGCCCCTGCGCTCCCCTCGTGAGGAAGCTGCAGGCCGCCATGAGGCCTCCCCTCAGTCTCCTCTGCTCTGGGCTGAACAAACCAAGTGACTTCAGCCGCTCCTCATATGTCCTCCCCTCCAGACCCTTCACCATCCTTGTAGCCCCCATTTGGACACTCTCTAATAGTTTTATGTCCTTATATTGTAGTCTAGATTCAGGGATCGGAAACCAACTCCCTTTTGATAAGCTGAAGGCAACAGAGGCCACTGCTTGTCCCTTCGGAACAGCACTCCCCAATCACTTAGGTACAACTGACCCCCATTCAACTGCTGTTCACGTGGAACCCTGCTCCACTTCGGCCTTCAAAGCTCTTGTGTGAACAGTTGTTACTCCCACCAATACCTGCACCTGCGGCAGCTCCACCCAGACCCACACCACAGGCTTCCAGGCGCCCCGCAGCAGCCCTACTTGCCACACAGCCTAGCCCCCTCGGCTCCGCACTGCCAGCCAGGTATGGGACCGATGCTCCAGCACCATATGGAACTCTTGCCTTATTCCTCTTCCAGTCATATCCTTTACTACAACCCTTTCTACCCCAGAATCTACAAAAGAGGTTTGGCAGAGCAAGTAGAAACACAAGACAAATTGGTTTCTTTTCTTAGTTTGATACAACAGTTTCTTCTCCAAACAGCAGACTTAGAGGTCTACAAACCAGAACTGACCCTTTAGATTTACTTCCATGTATGATATCCAAAAGATCAGTGTGACAAGAGACAGTGTTCCTCCTACCAAAATCACTAGCAATGGCTATGCATCATTACCATTACAGCATAAGTATGCTGTAGGACAGCTATAATAAGGTTTTAACTAAAATGCAAATGTTAAAAAGACAGACACCAAGCAGCTTTTTTCTTTGACTCATGTAAAATAAAATGTACATCTAAAACAGGAGGTGTGAAATACAGAATATACCCATTAATAGAACAAAAATTAAGCAGCAAATTTGTAAATAGAAAAGACAAAAATATAGTCTCTGAAAAAGAAGTTCTCAATGGCATAGTTGAAAATACACCAAAGACAACACTCTGGTTCAGCCAAACGGTCGAGAGGAGCAGATCCTAGCCATAAAAGAGCACAGATCATTAAGCATCCCACTGACACTATCAAGCTGAGACGTCTCTTCCTCATGGGCTTGCAATATGAACTTCCACCATTCCAATATTTCTAGACAGGTCCTTGAAGAAGGAAAAAATAGTTATAAAGAGTACGAATGGAAAAACAGGGAAGCAAAAGAGAAGCCAAACAAAAATAGCAGGTAGAAGAATGCAACATCAGTGATGCATATATCCCCATTACCTGATATGTGCAAGATGAAGTTTAGAGAGCCGGCAATATATTTTGAAAAACACTCAGCGCATATACAATGAAATAGCTAAACTTACTTACAATAACAAGCTATTAAATTAAAATACCTTTCTGTAGGTTAAAAGAAACATACTGTTCTTCTTTCTTACAAATATTCTCAACTATTGTTGTTACTACTACATTTAGTGCCAATGCTTCTGAAGATTTTTCAAAATTCATAATCCAAACCAATTAAAAAAAAAACAAAACACACCCTATGTAGCCACCACTATTCATTTACTATTTACTGTGCATACTGCTTCCCAGTTTTTTCTTAGATTAAAAGAATTTTACAGGACTCTAAGTGTAGTGATTAACACCGTACATCCAATTAGCTCTAGCTGTTTTCAGTGGGGAAGGGTCATTTAAACTACAAGCTAATTATATTCATCAGCTGACTCCTTACTCATCTTGCCTAAAAAAAGGAAACAGACAACAAATAAACAAAAACCAAAACATTGTATTTAAAAATATAGATGCTTTTCTTTTCCTTTTCTTGTTCCTCACTCAAGTGGACTCCAAGAAATTTTGTCAATAGTATCTGTGCACACAAGGATAAGGTCAGTGGCTTATTACAACTCAGTTCTTGAAAAGGAATTTTAAAAACATGATTTTCAGGTTTTTCAACTCCTAGAGTGAGGTAAGATTTCAAGTGCTTTGAAGCATATCCACTAAAATTGCAGCAAGAATCTTCTAAAGATCACAGTGGGTAAAATACCTAAATGGTTTAGTTCAGAGACTTTAGGACACAGAAGATCTGAAGGTTTAGGAATTTTTCCTAAAGTAAAAGATTGCCAGCTAAACCTAGTAAGAACTGAAGCTTGATAACAAGTACTAAGAAACTGGATGTCTGAACAGGGTTGGGCTAATTCTAGAATGGTGAGGAGTGGCTGCAGCATGGCTGCTGGTTAAGCTGGTCTTCCATTACAAGAAAGACCCCGATCCTAGGAGCTGTTCAAAATAAAAGGTCCCATTTACTTCATGTACCTTGAAGAATCAAAACTAGTAATTTTCAGATGTGACCATGGAGAGAAATGGGAAAGACATTTTCTAATACTTTTGCAAGACTTCCACCAAAACAACTTGGAATATGCAGCCCTAAATTAGACAGCAAGCAGCAGCAGCACTGAAACGGAGAGAAGAAAAATGATGCAGTAATCATTCTGCGCAACTTCGGTACATGAAAGAGACTCGGAAAAGAAAGAGGAAGAGGAAAGGGATGTTAACATTTGACACCAGACACAATGAGAGTTGAAGTCCCCGTTCCTTCCTTCAGTTTAAATCCTTTAAATCTAGAAAAATTGCAGGTAGAAAACAATCTTATATTTGCTCTAAGTTAGGACAGCACAAAGGAGCATTTTCTGGAAATACTTGTTCTTTAAGACTAAAAAAGAAAAATACTGCAGTTAAATGTTTTCCAGCTGTTATAGCTTTAAACGTATTTGTCAGCAATTAGAGAAATAGAAGAGGAAAAAAAAGAAAGTGAAATAGGAGAATGGGTATGGAGTAGCAATTAATAGTCAGGATGTCTATACTTCAACAAAAAAAATTAAAAAATATTTATCTTTATGAAAAGCCAAGCGAAAAAAAAATATGATCTATGCATATATTCATAATTACTTGCAAAAACTCTCTTAGATTTTTAGTTAGACAAAAATTCTGAAAGACTAACTTGACAACTGTGCTTAATACCCTTTCTTTGAAGCAAAAGTTTTGAGGATGGGCTAGCTTTAAGTATCCTGAAAGACCAAAACACAGATACCGCGTTGATATTTTAGAGGAGAATTGCAAAAATCTTTCTGTTGGAACTATATATCTTATATTGAAAACAGAGTAACTTTTAGACTTCAGAATTTGTTTTTATCCCGATTACATGTATCCTGCTGTTTGTAATAAACACATTTATGCCTGCTATACATGAAACCAGAATACCAAGTAATGGATTATCTCCATAGTTGGGAGTTCACTGCAAGATGAGGAAAGCATCTTTACCCGCTCAGGTTTGCAGTTGTTTACTGCAAGTGTACTTCTGTTTCTTTCACAGTCAGTCGCCTCTATGTTACAACTAAACTCAGGAACACCAACAATACCAATTGCTGAAGGGCATTCCAGATGTAAATGAAGTGGATAATTGAGAAATGGGTGGATTTAAAAGGCTGAAATCCATTCTCTTTTGAAATGCACTACAAGTTCCTAGTATCATACCTATCCTTACCCACTGTGATTTGCAATAGCTGGGGAATGAGGAAGAATATTGTGTTTTTTTTTCCTCCTGTCATAGCATGAGAAATCCATGCAAAGACAGGAAGCTTCAAACTGAGAAAGCACAAGGTGCTACAGAATTTACTGATACATCAGGCACAAATGCTGTTGTCTTTTTCAACTATTAATCATCTAAATAAACTGGAAAACACTGTGAACAGAGAATGAAGTACTAAAACCAAATGCATGTAAACCAAACACTTATGCCATGGAACTCTGAGAAGAATCAGCTTCTTAACTGTCATACAAATGATTTCTAATCTATTTAAAAACTCTTAAGAGGCTCCTCAACCATTTCTTTATCACGCAAAAACAAATAGAGAAAAACTAACATATTAAATCAAATAAGTTTTCCAACATCTAAGCTATAGTAATCCTCCCCTAAACTCTAGCAATCTCAAATAATTTTTGAAGCCAAATTTGCATGGATTTCAATAACAACATTTTACAAGAAGACAAATAGTCTATCTTCGTCCCCCTCTAAAAATAAAATGATGTATTTCTCATTTATTTGTACGCACCTATTGAGAAGATGAAGATTAATGAAGAAGGAGTATTCTGTTAGATTGATACATTTTAGAAAACAAACAAGCTTTGGGGCACACAAACTATTTTTTTTTGTCTGATACCAAAACCATAATCTACAAGTCCAATTGCTTTGAATTTGAGTAAATGTGTATTATTCAGTTAGATTACCTAAAAGAGGTAGAACAGAAGAAGTGAACACATTTGCAAGAGGACAGGTATGATGGTTCTGTCTTACTGAAAGGAGAGAGCTGTGATTTATCAGCTGGGCAACATGGAGTGATTAGCAAGAAAGCAGACCAGTTATAGCGTGTGACAAAAATCAACATATTTATTGATTACACTCCCATCCCTGGAAGTGTTTAAGGCCAGGCTGGATGGGGCTTTCAGCAACCTGGTCTAGTGGAAGGTGTCCCTGCCCATGGCAGGGGGGCTGGAACCAGATGATCTTTAAGGTCCCTTCCAACTCAAACCATTCTATGATTCTATGATTCAATCCACAACTTGCAGTATTAACTTTTGTTTTGAATTTTACTTTTCAAAATGTCTTCTGAAAAAACATTTGTAGACCTCTTTTGAGGATAAGAGGTGAGGTGTCAGAGACAGTGTAATTATTATGGAGACAAAAAATACTCTTCCACTGGCACAGTAGGCAGCAGTTTCATTGCAAATTGCTTCACACTTCCCACTC
The DNA here is from genome assembly GCA_013399115.1 of Anseranas semipalmata. NCBI lineage: Eukaryota > Metazoa > Chordata > Aves > Anseriformes > Anseranatidae > Anseranas > Anseranas semipalmata. The sequence goes on from VXAA01004495.1 coordinate 61,514, forward strand.
TGAACCGTGGTTTGAGTTGTTTGTTGTTGTAATTTCTTAGACTCATGTTTTCTACATCAGATCTCTGCTCTAGGCAAAAATTATTTTTAAAAACTGCAGTGGAAAGAGTTTAATTTAGCTCTCAGGAGCAGCTGAAGGAAAATTATCATCCCGCCCTCTTAAAAAGAAATTTCAAGTTGTTTCACTGAGAGACTTATGTACCCACAAACTTTGGGGCAAGAAGTTGAGGCCACCAACACACAGATTTTACAACACCATCAAACATCTAAGAAAAGCAAACAAAATGCATGTCCTGAAATTCCTGTCAGACTTAAAAAAAGTGTGCAGGACATCTTTTTTGCTGATAGTATAGGTCTGTTTGAGAGCTCCAGAAACATAAGCAGGTGTTTTTTTTTTCTTTTATTCCCTCTAGTCCTTTCTGTTGCATACTTTCAGTGGAATAGAATCCATACACTAATCACCTTGGGTAAGATAGATCTGTGAAAGCACCTTTGTGTCAGTTTAAAAAATAAAACACACACACACACAAAAAAAAAAAAACAACCTTGGAGCCACAAGCACATTTTGAAAAGTCTGATAGCCCCATTCAACAGGCAGAAGCCTTGGGCAGCATCCTGCTTCTAAGCTTAGGTGTCTGTAGGTGTCTACTTCACAGAACTGGCAAAACTCTGATGCTCTATCAAATAGGTGACAACTAGCTGAAAGCAGTGATCTCCATGTTCTATTGACTGCAACATCTAGATCTCCACTGACTATAATGGGACCAAAGACACATAATTCACAGGGTACATACTCAAATTTAGTTTTAGTACCTCCATCACACCTTCCTGGATAAGTTTTATTTCCCACTTCACAGAAACTTTTAGCTTCAGATATCCAGCATTTTGAGAAATAACGTGTTACATCCACAAACAAAATATATTATGTCTTTGAAGTCATTATAGAAAAATTCTAACTTGCATTTGCCAGGGTCGCAAGGCATAAATATCCCAAAAAGATATTGTGGAACACTGGCTAGAGTTTCCTGTCATCTTCTGAAGCTAGCTGACAACATTCTCTGCATTTTTTAGAAGTACACCCTCAGTATTGTGAAAGCAGAAGGACAAATAATGCCATATATGTTACACTTTCACAGACCACTGATTGCAAAGTATTAGAGATATGTGAGTACATGCAGATCCATTTTATAAATGTATGTGATACACTTGGCATTTAGACTCTTTGTAACCTAAACTTCCAGTTTGGAAAAAATTTAACCTTCCTGTAAGTTTTATCCTTACAAACATATAAAGTTTTATCCTTAAAGTTTTCTAAATATGAACTGAATTTGTATTCCTAGAACTGCAGACATGCTTAGCCTCCCCTCTGCTTACACTTGCCTAAACTCTGCAAATTCCCATCCAATTAGGAAGTGACTTCTTGAGGCACCTTCTCTCCTTATACAGTCTAAGAACTGTTAAGAAATGAAAAGATATCCCAGTAGGAAACTATTCTAGATTGCTAATACTTAAAAGCTCCACAGGCATCTGAATAATGCAATAAACTTCACTGCTTGACAAAGTGAATAAACAGCCCCTGAACAAAATAAAGCCCCTCTATAAAAAAAATAATAATTCTGTATCATGTTATGACCTCATTAGTCTTTATACAAAATAGATGACATGAACTGCTTAAATAGGGGTAACCTTAATAACTGAGGGATAAGAAGCTACCTGTTACCTTCATCCATTCACTGATCCTACTCGTATGTTGATAAACAATTCTGTATGAAGAACTTCTGTTACTCACAATCCAGGAGGAAAAAAAACATACATATTATATGATTCTATGATTCTGTTATATCCATCTTTAAATTTCAGGTTGTGTTCCTGTGGCTAACAGTGAGGAAATAGGATTGAAGAATCCAGTTGCTAATCTGCACCCACTTATTGTTATTTAACCCCCCCCCCATCCTAAATAGGCTGTATGCCTATGTGAAATAGATGATGTCTAGAAATGAAAATACAACCATCCTTTTTTTTTTTTTGTCCATAAGAGGCGGATACTGAATACTTTCTTTATGTAATTTGAAGATCTGAAATACAGAAGACTAACATATTTTACACATACATTTTATCAAGTACTCCATGCTAAGGAAGGAAACAGGAGGAAAAAAAAACATCAAGAAGAATTGCATTATTCTCTACAGATATTGAATACCACGCTTTGCATGAAAGTTTGCTAGGAAAAAAAAGCTAAAGTACAATTAGAAATTATTAATATTGAAAAGACACTCTTACCTTTTTTTTTTTTTTTTTATAATTGTTACATATATTTAAACCAATTTCCACCAAACAGTTTGCTTACCGTTTCCACGCCATACTTCAGCCAGATGGCAGCTTCCTTCTCCAGGCTCTTTGCAGAACTCTACTACATCGCGACAGGTTGTTTCTGGTGTAATTGGAACTTCTGTCAAAATCTGCTCATTGTTGCTCAGAAACACGGTTAATATCATCTGAAAGAAAAAAAAGTAGCAGAATATTCAAAAACATGACAAGAATATGAAAATGGGTAAGATTTATAAGCCCCCCTTGTAAATGGAACTGTATGTTTAAGGTTGGTTAACACTATCCATCAAAGTAGTTTTTAGTTTCTTGTAACTTAGCCAAAGATTTAGTCCTTTGTGTTGAATTTTTTTGATAAAAACAAAACAAAACAAAAAAGCCTTCCATGCACGATTTTTTATTTTATTTTATTTCAGTTGAAATGGTTTAGTTCTGTCTGACAACAAGGCTGGGAGGGAATGAACAAGTTTTGCTATACCAGATGTTTGAAATCACAGCATTTAAATGTTGCCAATAAATTCATACTTTGCAAAGTAACCTGAAGCTTCACAGGTGGGCAACCCTTTGCAACTTGTCTGAAGATATGTTCATATTTGGTTGGATTGCAGCCTTTGATTAAATCATAAGCCTCAGACTAAAACAAAACAAAACCACCAGACAAACGGTGGAAAAAAAAAAAAAAAAAAAGTATCACAATTTGCAAAGGGTTCCATTTGTTTAGTTACTTGCTAGAGCTAAAACCTCTGAAAAGCCAGTTATTTCCATACTAGTTTAGCACACACCCCGAGCTTGCTGGGTTGCTCAGATGCACAGGCAGCCTGCCCGCAGAGGTACTAAGCATGCTCTCTTCACTCAAAGTTACAACATCAAAGGACTATTTTCCCTCTAGTAACTGCTCCCAGCTATTCCAGTTGGAAAGTTGCCACAAAAGAGAGAATAGTTTTTCCTCCCCTCCCCACCTTAACAATATTCAAGATAACTTGACCTCAAGGAAAACAGAAAGAAAAAGTAGAATGAAATCTATAAAGGAAAAAGCCTAGCTCTAAGAGCTAGTACTAATCTGGGTTGAAGTAAACTTTTCTTCAAATTCTTTGCTCCACCTTAAACAAATGTGTGCACAAATATATATATCCGGAGCTATTCCCATCCCTGTTCATGTTAGTAGATGTACCTTGCTGCAAAGTCAAGCGCTCAAAACTGTGCACATCAACTTAACCCACCTCACCCCCTTGGTGCATATGTATTACAATATGGTCACTAATAATATGTTCATTTGCTGCATTCCTCTGCCTTATACAGTGTTCTCAATGGATTTGGTTTGTAGGACCTCATGGCATTTGCTGCAAAAGTTGGAAGCATGTCCTTAACAGCTGAGGGGCTTGTAAGGAGAGAAAAAACAAAGCAAAACCACCAAAGTCCTAATACAGTGATGCTAAAGAGATTCATTTTACACCTAAGAGACTGGTGTGAGGATCAGTGAGTGTTGTATTCAGAAGCAGATATTTCTATGTAACACTGAATCCTCAGAAAGATACCTGACCTTCAGTTCCCGCTCAAAATTGAACAGATACTTTTAATTATTTTATCATTCTCTCTCTCTCGCTTCAATTTATTATCAGTAAACTAGCCACAACACTGTTCTGTACACATACAGAGATGGAGCAGAGATAATGTGATGTTTAAAAGACATAGCTACGATAATAGATGTCCCTAAAGAATGTGACAAAATTAGTAATTTTTGTTTTCTAGAAAGATCTGAGAGAACTTTCTCTGTAAATAAGACATAGCATCACATATTGAACCACAATGATTCAACCTAATTATTTAACAGCTCTTCATTACATGAGCACTCTCCCCTTAACCAGAGTTGTGTTTCAATTTGCACAGGCACAGCTTAAAAAACATTCATAACACTATCCATTTCTGGGACATATGCCGTGTACTGAAGTGAAGTTTTGCACTGATAACAGACAGATACTGAGCAAGAGCAGACTATCCCAGCACTGCCTCCTTTACAAGTCATCATGGGACAAACCCCAAGAAAGCCCAGGTTTCCAGCTCCCAGCCTCCTCGTCAGACCTCCAGGCTATTTTAGTCCATGTTTCTGCTCTCCCTCAGCCTGCCAAGCTTGTATGCTGTATCCTCAAGTTTTCAAAGTAACTGCATTTCAATGCAAGGAGCAGTCAGCCGGGGCTGTAAATATAGCAGAACTCACCCTTGAGTTTCTCCAACAGTAGCATTAAAGGGAGCTATTGGACAGATAGGGTACAACCACAGATTGTAATGAAAATGTCTGTAACCACCTATTGTTTACAGCTCACAATGTTATTTCTCCCTATACAAGAAAAGATTCAGGCAGTGTCAATACTCGGTGGCTGTGGAATCTTCCACAGAATAAATATCTGATATGGAATCTAGTAGTGGAATTTGACCTCATAGTTAAGAGGGGAAGAGTCATGTATGAACATAAAACAACAGGCTTAGAAGGAACCATAAGAGGTCATCCGATCCAGTCTCTTGGCCTCAGGCAGGATCAACTATACCGACATTATTCTGCAGAGATGCTTGTTTAACCTGTTCTGAAAAGCCTTTCATGACGGAAATTCCACAACTTCCCTGAACCATCCACCCCAGAAATCCAGGATTCCTGTTGTAAGGAAAAGCTTCTTAAAGTCTAGTCAGAACTTTCCTTACCACTGCTCAAACTGACTAGTTCTTCTCCTAGCCACAGGGGTGATAAACAAAAAACAAACAAACTTTTTTTCCCTTTTTCCTCTGCAGTTATATTTCAGGAACAGCTAACAGATAAGCAATAGCTGTTTAAATTAAACATCAGTCTGCAAATTATTAATGCCAGTATTCTAAAGATGGTTTCCCCATAACACTTGATAGTAATTTCAAAACGAAAACCAAGTTTTTATGAGAATGCCCAGAGACACTGGCATTCCCAAAACCAAGATGAGATATATGCTTCTTCACCATTTGTCTCAAAGACCTGTACCTTGTTATGAAAGAATAAATAGAATGGCTTAACATCACGTGGTTTTATATGGCTTCCAAGTTTCGATTTTTTTATTGCTGTGAAGATAATACTGCCCCAGAAAAGTTGTTTCCTGTATTCAAGATTATCTGTCTGCATCTACAGACAGGCTGAAAAAGAAAAAAGGCCTTGGAGGTGAGAGTTATTCCATACAACTCAGTCAATTCCCCATAAATTCAAACCTCAACCACCATATGAACACATAGTCCCCCTTTGCAAGGCCAGGCCCAAATTTGCTGTACCTCAAACACAACATTTTTCGCTCTCTCAGCTCTCTTAGACTGCTCCAGCACCGCCTTCTCTGAAGCATGCTGTCACTCAGTATCAGCTGCTAGACAGCCCAGGGAAAGGTGTCTCATTAACGAGGAGGCAAGGTGCTGTAGCCAGCTGCTGTCATGCTACTCCCCAAGCAAACTCATTTAAGTAAGGATTTATTTATTTTTAACAGGTGGTTGGAGTAACACCGTGGGAACTGAAACATTGTGCTGTGAAACAGATGGCCTGAAGCATACAAAGGAAGACTCAAAATATTGAAAATTATTAACATATTGCAGTATTAATTAGATTTTCAAACAGTGTCATAGCTATCCCTATTTATGGTGAAGATAGAATAATAATCAGAGGTAATTCATAGTGAGAAAATACGAAGAAGCACTGATGGAGCCTGGAAATCTGCTGCTGAAGAATACGAGCGAGGCACACACATGAAACACACAGTACACCCACCGGAGTAAATTAGCTTTATGAAAAAAATGTTCTTCGCCCAGGATTAGGATACAGGAGAACCGATAAAGCCTTTGACTTCTCATTTTAAATGGATTCCAAACAGGAACAATTGTAAAAAACCATGTTCTTAAAAATGAGATCATAACCATAGCAGCATCTCAATCCAATCATCAAAAATTGTAACACATGGACATGATGGCACACGATAGGATCTACCCAGGACTCATGAGGTGTCACTTCGGTGCTTCTAAAACATATTTTGGTTCCACAATAAATACCAAGCTCCAAATCTTGCACTTTCCTCCTCAATACAGACACAGATGTTATCTGTCTGCTACTCACCTCTGCAACTCCTGCTTCCAAACCAATGGCTTTATTCCAGCTTCCATCAATTCCCGTCTCTTTTTACTCCTCTCCTCTGAATCTCAAGTATGTCGCTTCACAGTCCAGGTCTTTTCCATGCCAGATAAGCGATATCAACATCACAATCTGCCTTCAAAACTACTCCGTTATTCCACTCACTTCTCAGCTTACTGAGGACCTTCTCTTAGGACAGCCTCAGAATCTCTACCCAAATCTTCTCTACTCAGTGGAGTCAAGTAGTTGCACATGTTCCTCTTAGTCTGTTGTCTCTGCTTCTCCATTCCCACCCCAATTCTCCTCTCCCACCATACTTCCTGGGTTATTTGAAGGGCACATGTAAACATCCCTGCCATTTCTCATGGAGGTAGAAGGGAGGGATAAGTCCTCAAGATCGTTATCTTCGCTTATTATCTCCTCTCTTTCCACAGTTGGATAATGTCACCCACAAATTTCAACAGGCATCTGCCATAGAGATGACACAGATTTATCTTTCTAGACCTGCTCTCTTACTGATGAACCTGAAAATCTTGACCGTCTCCAATTATCTCTTATGAATGCCTGGCTATCAATTCAAGTTCCATATGGCTGTCACACAGCCCTTACCCAGTTATCTCCAATGACTCCCTAGATTTCATATTCATCCTAACACACAGATGCCTATCATTATGAGCTGTTACACCCGCATCTTTGACACCAATCATTTTCTCAGTCTTGCATCCCACATCCATCTATAGTTCTCCTGTACAGTATATAAGACATAGATAGTCTTTTCTATCAACTGGTCCAGCTAATGCTCTCAGAGTTTGGAAATGTGCCTACTGGTTTCCCAAATTTTCACTGGTGTGCCTTTTTTTTTTTAAAAAAAAAAACAAACTCATGGTGAGTAAAAAGGATTTTTCAAGCCTATGGCTTTGACCATGTCATCTTTCTGCATCAGTCCCGATAAGCACAATCTATTGGTCTTCCCCATTGTGACATGGAGTCTTCCTCCCTATTGCTTTTCACTCAGTATCAGGAAATTGATGCCAAGTTGGTCCTTTACAACACCTTCTATTCTCCGTATAGTGAACAGGCATTTTTATGCTTTCTGCTATGCTGTTCATTGTGCCTTATATGCACCTACTATGCAACCTCTTTATTTTCCATGAACAACCTCCTTTGTTGTTCTGGCTACAAAACAAATTAGAAACAAGCAAGCTGCCAACATGCTGAAAAAAGCTGCCAATCAGCCTGATAAATATTGTTTGGTCTACTCAGACTTCTCCAACTGTCCAGTTCATCTCTCACTTCATCCCAAACTACGATTGCAAGAGCTCTGCAGTAACGATGCATTCATAACTTGTCTACCACAGCAACGATCCCACAAGGCCACAAGCAAGAGGCTGATATCCCTTGTTCTCCATGAGCTTGTTCAGGCTATCCCAGGAACCACCTCGACTTCCCTACTTGAGTTTGCAGCTTCAGTTGCACTCCCCTAGTATAATGCTATTGCTTATGATTGGAATAACGCTACCAGAACTACACAAAAACAGAAGACAGCAGCTGATGAAGCATGTTCTTTCTTAGTTGCAAAAATGCCTAGAAAGTTAAAAACTCCAACTTCTGAATGAAGTATTTTTCCTCACCATTTTTCTGCAATCTTACAAAAAAATACAATGCTTTTGATCTTCAGCTAGTATCTCGAATTAAAAAGAACAGATATGTATTTAATTAGATCCTCTTCAACAAGAATTTTCACAGAGACAAGAAATACATCTTGCTCAAAGATTACCTTATACTACCAAGATATGAAACACTGGTCCTCGAGTAGAAATAAACCGTACACCTCAAGCTAGTACAGAAAATCCCTCCATTGCCTTATACCCAAGTTAATTTACTAACTCAGATGATACAAGAAACACTGGTGTTTCAGGCTAATACAATCCAATATAAGTACATATCTCCTGATTTCCTACTCTCAGAAAATTGAAATATTTAAGCTATCAGAAAGCAACCAGCAAAGTAATATTTCAGGACACGCTGAAATATTAGGATCTTAAACAAGTCAGAGTTGATATTCACTAGTAATATTCATAATATTCAACTGGAAAAAGAGCACCAGTGAGTTCTAGGGATGAAGATGGATTCAGCTGACTTTTTACTTTACTTATCACTGGCTTTTAACTAAAACCCACATTTCCACTCAAATACAGGGTTCCTGCCGAAAATGGATCAGAAGACCACTACAATTCCCACATGTGACTTACTTTATGTCCACAACTACAAAGTCATTTAGAAAAGTCACATCTATGAAATATTACAGTTAAGATCATTCAAGCAGTATAGAAAGGGTTAAGAAGAAAAATACATCCTGAGAACATGAAAAACATGATTTTTTTCCCCTTTTTGCTATCCACTGCTTTCCTTACCTGGTATTAAAGCTACAGTGGATAATAGATCTTTCTGTGTTAAGAACATCTACCATCTTAAGAATTATCAAACATGTGATTGTGAGTTAGGAATACATTGGATATTTAATATGGCTAAACCAAGACTCAGCTGTTTAGTCTTGTCAGATTTCTCATTTGCCGTTTTTTGTTTTCTTAAATCAACCTAGAAAGTTCACTGTATAAAAGTTAAAAAAAAGAAAAAAAGAAAAAAAAAAAAGAAAACTTGTCTTCCAGCAGAAAAGTGATTAGGTGCTTCAAAAATACGGAATCTGTATTATCAAAAGGCTGACATACAATGGACTTAAAGCACAGAACACACTTCTGACAGCAATGCCTACTTCATTCCTTCTGTTTCATGGGAATTGGAATGTATTATCTTCTCACCATGCACTTCCCCCTAATAAAGAGTTCCAAAAAATCCATTCGTAAGCTTGTGCTTTGCCATTTCAGAGAAATTAATGCTTAAGTCCATGGCTGCCCACAACTCCATGTTGAGAACAGTCAGCAAAGAAAAGAGACTTCTACTCTTGCACAGCAGAGACCTCAATATCTCCCAACAAGTTTTGATAACCTTCAACCTTGATTTTGCTGGCCTGGGAGTCCCAGTCACTTTCTGTATTTAAGGTGCAACTACAACACAGTTTAACTGAAACATCCAAAAGCATACCAAATGCGTATTGAAATGTCAAAGCCCCATCATTCAAATATAAACTTTGATTAAGACTGACATTTTCAGTTACTCGAAAAATCAGATAACGTGATGCAAGAAAAAATGTGAAGAGGTGAAAAATCATCCCTTTGGTGATGAGACATGCTAGTATTCACATCCCTGCACAAAGAATGCTCAGAGAAAAGAAGTTAAAAATTATCAATTACCCCATGCAAGTTTGCTTGCATGGAATTCATGCTACTACATAAATCTTGCATCAGCTAAAGCTGTAGAAATTCTAGCTGCACATTTCCAGCACCAAGGCAGGAATTAATTTTCTTTGTAATATGAACATTGTCTCTTTTTACGATTGTAGACTTTATTAGGTGAAGCCTTAAGCAATTATATTTTGAAAGAAACAAGACTATGAAATTATAAACACAAAACTGTTTTAATTAAAACCATTTAAAGATGCATTCTTGACTCAAGTCATAAATATTTCTTTATACTGTGAGATCTTAGAACAAATCCCAAATAAATCTCCGATGTTGATTATTATACATAAACCCCGGAAAAGCAGTAATAAGATTTAACCATCCCACTGCCATATATTAAAAAGAAGAAATCTTCAAAGCAAGTCTAATCTGAGTCTGATCTTTAAGGTCCTTTTCAACCCAGGCCATTCTATGATTCTATGATAATAAAGAAAACTTTCGCCAGCATGCTTTGACCCCATATTTACCTTCAGAATGAAACTATGCTTTTTAAAAGTAGATTTCTTGAAGAATTTCTTGCAATATGTTTGTGACATTTCATGTAAGAGCATTAAGACATATAGCAAATTTCTTACTGCTTATTGTTTTTCATTGGGAGATTTCCTCCTTTTAACGTCTTTTCCCCTTTCTCATGTATGGGGTGAGAAATAACCAAATACAATTTCCATATTTCTGACCACATTTTCTCACATCTAAGCTGTACAAAACTTGTACAGTTTAGGCCAAAGTTTAAAGCTCAGTCATGCCTGTAGACTGTACTGGTAAAATGCACAAAGGTGGTGTCAGATAAGTGGAGACTTCAGTTTGCAAAGAATACAAAAAGGAGTAAAGTTTTCTGCAGACCTGTGAAACCAATACCATGTTTCCTACTACACTTTCAAATTTGAAGCTGACTGCATCCATATGACCTGCAAAAGAATTCACAAAATCGGTAGCAGGTCTGACACTAAAAATGTTAGGCCATTCTGCCATGGGCTACCAATAAGCACTAAAACCATAAATTTCACTATTGATAAACTTAGGCATTTATAAGGTTACTCAAAAATAAAAACAACCTAATATTTTTCTTGGATTACATTTTCAATTTTGATCAAATCTGAAAATTGATGTTGCTAAAATGTATTTTAACTATACCTATCTCACAAAAGCATTTTTTGCACAGGCTCATAATGTAGTTGCATTGACTTGCTCTTTTGCAGTCACTGAAAGAAAAAAAAAAAAACTGCCTTGACATCCACCTTCATATGGCTCTGCACAAGACAACCTGGCTACAGAAACCATAACCAGAAGGAAAAAATAGTTTTGTCAGTCAATACTTGTACCAAGAAACTTAGTGATGGAGTACAGAATTCCTTCTCTTGGTAGAGCACAGAAATCACGTTTTTAAAAATTATTCAACTCCTCTTATAGAGATGTAGGAAGTATAGCACTAAAAGAAATCTTAAAACAAGATCTTCCTTCAATTTTGTAATGCCTACACATATGCAATGGCTTTAATGAAGAGAAAAAATTAAAACAAAAACAAACAAAAAACAACAACAAAAAACAACAAAAAAACAGATGTTTCCTCAAGACTTTTTATGACTGTTGCCTTTGTCCTCTTCAGTAAATAAGCTTTCATGTCTGACAGCAGGTGTTCAAAAGGATTCAGACTATTTCAAAAACCTACACCTACTTGCTATTTATTTGCTGACGGGATACTTATGACACTTTATCGTTCTTTGTTACTGAAAGAGAAGAAGCTACAGCACCAGCTGTAGATACAGAATGTGAAGCCTCTTACTCTTTCAGAGGCAGACTTTTGCTATGAACAGAAATAAGCCAGCAGTTTTGCTAGGGGAAAGAAAGAGCAGCTATCATCAGGTATTTAAATACATTCAACTAAGCAAGACAGGTCTGCAGATTATTAAGTAGTAGCTGTCTGGAAGGCTTCCAGTGCTCCAGGAAAACAAAACCTAATGAAACAATAGCAACTGAAAGGACTATGCACTTGTATAAACAACACAGGCAACCCACAGACTCGAATGGTGTTCTACGGGCTGTGAGGAGCAAGACATGAATTGGGATAAAAGAAACAAACAAAATAAACCCCACACAGCTCACCTAACAGATGTCAAGTTGCTAGCATCTGCCTCAGATAGGAGTGGCACGATCATTTAGGCATTATAATCCTGTATCAGATTTTAGAATCCAGTTTGTTATATTACAAGTCATTGCCAAGCTCTGGTGCTAACCCACCGCCAGCTCTCCAGGTGTTATCTCTAGAGAAGCTCTTTGCTGCTCATCACAACATTGGAATGCCTTCTCTTACGTTCGGATGGGTCCTTTGAAAGCAAGCAGCAGCTGGGTTTCTGATAAATTAATTAAAAAGATGGGCAATGAACATGTGTCTACAGAAGGGAAAATGGGCATAGCTGAAAAGGGATGAGTTAAAAGAATAAGAGAGGTTGCACTACAAATAAAACTATTAATTTAAAAGGAAATCTGTCCAAGTGCAATACTTAACGTCATGAGCTAAAGGAACACAGCCTGAAGTTAGAGAAATCTATAAAACATGCCTCTTGTGATGCTTTCTAGTGGAAAATGTAATTTGGCACTTGCTACAGAATGAGTTCAACATTCCTGCATCATTATCTGTTGGCTCAATGCCTAAATTGTTACATCTGGAGGAACAGCAAGAGATCTTGTTGTTGCTCCTTGATGCAAATAATTCCACCAAAGGACTGCCAAGACACTAGTTACCATGTAAGAGACTTCAGAACACGGCGATAACTCTAAATACACCAAGTTCTTGCTGAGCGCATTTCTTCATTAGGCAACTTACAGTTCAAATAGAAAGTTTTTTTATTATTATTATTTTTCCCAGAACAGGGTTTCAAAATTTCATTTTGCTCCACAATTTAAAAGACCGTAGGCCATACGCCATCTTTCATGATATACACAACCACTATTAAAGGTGGAAGTTGGAAACTTCTTGAAAGACTACAGGGTTCGTGACAATTCAAAGAAAAACAAGTATTCTCACCTTGCAAATTGGTATTCTCTGATCTGTTACAGGACTATTGCACGTGAGTCTTTGTCATCTACCAACCACGAACAGAAGGCTGATCTTCAAATCAAGCAGTTCTGAGAAAGACTCAGAGTTTTTCCTGTGACACTTGCTGGCTTCATTAAGCATACTCAGATTTTTATGTTTTAGAATACTTTTTGTCTGTAAATCTTAGAATGACAAACCTCATCTGTTATCGCATGCCTCATTTCAGTGAAATTTATCTACAGTACCTGCAGGGAAATAAATAAGTAAATAAAAATCAGCAGGCACATCAATTTTGTGTTGATCGTTACATTAAAAAAAAAAAAGAAGAAATTGCTAATCTATTTAAGAAACTAGTGAATGCTTGCTATATCTAAATATGTTAACAATTGTTTGGGCTTCTGAACGTGAGAATTCCTTAAACAATGGATTCTTCTGAAAATGCATGAAACACACAGGAAAACTGTGAAGTTCAAGGAACAGCAAGACTCTAGCTCAAAACAATAGCTACATTGGTGCAGTCCTCTCTCCTGAAGTCCGTCTGTCCATAAACACCGACATAACTAGTTTGATAAAACATAAACGTGATTTCCACTATTTGTCAGATCTCCAACCCAGTGTCCTCCAAACCAAATGGTTCAGAGAGTTAAGTGGGGGACTCCAGTACAGGACGAGGTGTGGCCCCAAAGCTCCTGGGGGAAAATAAGGGAGGAATCACCGTGGCACTATGACCACATATCATCAAACACAACTTAGCGCTCATGTTTTGAACTCTAATCTTCCCCATCTGTCGAGGTGATCAGCACATTATACAACACATACATGACAAGCTTGAAACAACGGTTCTAAAACATTAACTGCCCACTTCATTTCATCAGTTGATAAGCTATGAATAATATGTTTAAAAATACTATTAAATATTTTACTTTTCAAATCATTAAGGAAGACGTGTTGCTGAAGAACCGTACAACTGTAATTCCTGTAAAATTTGTAGTAAACTCAGGTGAACTGGCAATATATTAAAAACAAAACCAAATTAATCCAAGATGACTCAGCTTCAGATATCATTTTATTAAATAAGAATCTCAGCCTTCCATTCAGGGAGAAAAAAAAAAAAGTTGTATCCATCAAAAGGGAAAGTTAAAAGCAAACCAACACATCACACCTGACAAAACAGAACACACACACACACACCCCAAAGACTCAGGAACCATATGACAGAGTATTTTACTTTTTCTGTGTGGGAGATATGTGGAGAAGTCTTATTTAAGGTTTTTGCATTTGGGGATTAGCAATACTGTAACATACTTTGCAAGACAACTCATCATGACCACACAAGGCAAAGCTGAAGAAGAACAGAGTTAAGCATGCAGTCTGGGGTTAATTTTCCCGAAAGAACTTAAGCCTTCAAAATCTGCATGCAACAGAAGTGTCCCACAAAATTTGTATCACAGAACTGAGTGTTCTCAATTTATTAAAAATATTTTGGCCAAGGCTAATGAAAGGGAGGTGCTGATATTTCAACAGTCTTGCGTTTGACCTTGTCAACAGCTACTGCAAAGTCATCCAAACCCCACAGAATTCCAGAAAAGCCTGACCAAACTAGTGCACAGAAAATAATCTCATCAAAAAATTATAGGACACAAAGACAGATATTTGTGCCTTTTCATTTACTAGTTTTCAAAAATAAATAAATAAATAAAAATCCATACCACATAATAAAAAACAACCAACTAAAAAAAGATCTTTACTAAAGAAATCATGTCTTCTGTCAATTAATAAAGGCTATTTGTGGCACCGAACACCCCTTTTTCATTTTACAAACAAAGAACAATTTTTTTGACATCTCCGGACCCACACCCATATGTAAAGTTGCAACTGGAGTCAGCACTGCTCTTTCCTTTAATCTTCAATAGGTCAGAATAAGAAGGGACTGCCTCAGCTTTCTCCCGCTGAGCAGAAAGTATTAACAAAATCCCGATTGTTTAGCCTATTGCTCTCAGGGAATACCAGCCATTCAATCCGAGATCTGGCTTGGCAAAAATGTAGAAAGTGAAAACAGAATATATCCTCTGGGATTCAACAGGCAGTCTGCAGAGTTTTCCTTCCGTCATCAGAGTGGAAATTGCACATAATAGAAAATTACTCCTTCCAGTACATTTCTGTAGTTTTTAAACGGAAGATTTTACAATTAAAAGCCATTCTATTTTGCTGTCAGATGTCCACTTTGGCTGAATCAAAACAAACAAACAAACAAACAAACAAAAAAAAAAACTCACAACAACGCCTTGCTCCCCCCACAAAAAACCTAACTGAACTTATACAAGGTGAAATTAAAACTTTCCAACATTTCGTATACAAAACAAACCCATATAAGGCCATAATCTCTGATCTTCAAGGAGAAATCCCACATACAAACACTAACTCATTATAAGAAATCACCAGTAGGTTTTACAAGAAGAAATCCAAAATGTTTTAATTTTACAACAAATAAACAAAAAGGAAAGTAATCTCACCTTCTTTTTTATAACTCTGTCCTTCGTCCAGTTTTTAGAGTTAATTCCAGTCTTTTCTGATAGCCAAGGTTTCTCTTTTGATGTTTTTATAATATTCTGAAGAACCATCCTTAAAATATTCTTCATGTGTAAACAGTAATGTAAATATATTGTGCAGAGCTAAAACCTTGAACAGTTTCTGTGCAACAACTACAGCGAAAAACTACTTAAATGGAGTATTTTTGGTCTACTGGCATATGAATTCGAGCAGCACTGACGAGCAGTGATAAGATGTTCTAAGGAAAGAAGACAGGCCACGGTTGTGACAGGAACAAGATAGGCTAGATCAAGTTTCGCCTAATTAGGCAAGGTTGCAGTAGGGGAGTTCTGCTATCCTCCCATTGTGCAATAGCAATCTTTGTTTGATATTATAATAATGACAAACATTAAGTATTCATCTTAAATAAATTTACATATAAGGCTCTGTCTCAGAAGAGACAAGTGATTTCTTCTGTTGAAGGGGGCAATGATAGGAGCAAAAGCTCAAAGAGCAAATGATGCTAACATCTCCTTACATTTCCTTAAACCAGTAACACGTTTTAAGACAACCAACCAGCTTAAAGACAAAACACCACCACCAAAATCCACCATGTATTTATGCCTAAAAATACTATAGTTCAGGCACTACTCCATTCTTGGCACGGTCTTTCCTCTCGCTGGATGTAATTCAAGCAGCAGAGAATATAAAATGGTAAACTATGTTTCTGATTGCCTCTTCACGTCAAGGGACAGGGAATGTTTGTCATCATTCCTGTCAACACCATGCGGGGTCCAGAAAGGGGAACAGGCAGAGAGATGGCACCAGCCGTGCACTTAGCTCTTACTCTGCAATTGCACGAGCAAAGCACATTCTTCAGCCTGACCCATTCCCTTAATAGAGAAAATGGAGAGAAAGAGTGACCCAGGGCGGGGGGAACAAAAACACCCAAAACCCCACACTATGAAAGATCAACAGAACTCGAACAACCCATCTCTCTTACAGCAGATTACAAGCTACATTTTCTGAGTAGCACTTTATACATTAACTGCACGAAGAGTAATGGGTTCTCAGCTTAATTTGTGATCCACAGAATTGTTATGTTACCCTTCCCTACTTGCAGGAGCAGAAAGAAGAAAATAGTAGTGAGGTTCCATATTTAGCCTGCTCCAACATTCAGAAATAGCATTGTCCTCCCTTAATGCATTTTGTCAGAAACGCAAACACTCTGATCCCATGCAGCCTTCCTTCCTCCTTAGCAAACAAGTACCGTTGATAGGTTTACTGGGAATATAACTGGTAGGATCTTTTCAGCCTTCTAAAATGCAGCAAGTTAAAAAAATTAACCTGTTAGGAACTGACGACATTTTAAATAAATGAGAAGCTGGAGAACATTTCTTAAAAGGGAAGGGTTGTTTTGCTTTGGAAAGGATGGAAAAAATCTAATCTGGTTGTTCTCCAAAAACAGATTGTATCTTTATCTGTCAGAAAAACAAACTGCATCACATGAATAAATATTTGAGAGGCAAAGCTGGGCCTATATTAACACACATTGTGCCCATCTTCCAACTATTGCTACTAGCTGAATGCTTCTGCACAAAAAAGTAAAATTTATAAAAGCCTTACTTGCAATAGGAAGGCTTAACGTACACACGCATTTGGGAACTATGTGGGAGGGTCCAAATCTAAAGCCCACCATCCCTTTGGATAATCAGGATCTTTTAAAAGAAGCATATGAACTTCAAAAAAAAAAAAAAAAAAAGACATCACTGAACTTCCTTCTTCTTTTATCCTGTCATCCTCCCTTCTGAAGTAATTGAAAACACCTGTATGTACTTTGTTAAATCAGATAAATAATAAAAGCAACACAAGCACAGTGTAGTCCCTTTCTTTTTCTCATAGGGTCCATGAGTGTATTGTCTCTAAACTGAGTATCTGATCCAGTACAGTTATTTGTCTGACTGATTTATAACTGTTACTTCTAGGTAGGTAATTATAAATCCAGGAGGGAGAGGAAGATAAGGAAACCACAACTAGATCCTCTGGTTGCTTAATATATTACCAGCCTCAAACTCCTCAGTTAAAGAAACAAGGGGATTTCCCCCCCCGCCCCCCCCCCCCCAAAATGTAAAGAGGTTTTTGACTGCTCTAAATGAATATGAGGCACAGGAAGTTTTTCATAGGCATAAATTATTATCTTATATTAAATGCAGAAACTATGTGAGATCCAAGAGGACTTGCCCTGTGTAACAAAGCTCATATTCAGCAATGCTATTCATCTGTGGATGACATAAATCACTCAGTGGGAAAGTAAAATGCAGTCTATGATCCTACTAAAGCACTTATGATAAAGACATTCATGACCTCTGAAAACCACATGGAATGATGTAAGAAAAAGAATATAAAATAGAATTGAAAGTGTAATTCTATAAAATGCACACAGTTTTACATCAAATGCAAAATGGAAAATTACTTAACATAAATCCATAGATTAAAATTGGTGGATGTGAGCTGCTAAGAATACACAGAAGGAACGGACAAGTGTGAAGAAAAACCAGAGTTCAGAAGAATTAAACCACAACACTCCATTCACGGTATCACCAAATTTAAGGCTCGTTCCAGTAACTTTGATCCCACTTTGCCACCCCATCTCCCTTTCACTAGTTTCACCTCTTTGCTCCTGCTATATAAGCTATATTGTAAATGCCTAATATATAAATGTGCAATTTATTCATTTTGAACATGTTTAACTACAAATATGCATGATTGCACAGAAGGCCTCGAAGCCAAGCTTTTCCACATTTGTGGAAATTTCAATTAAATAGGCACCTTAACTTCCAGGTGAAAATTAACTTACGAGAATCTGCACATACAATAAGAAAATCAGCTTGCTTGCCTTATATACAGTCTCTTTCAATTTCTCCAGTATGATCAATCAAAAATCCAAGGATCATACTGTGGAAAGAAAAGAAGTAGTAAAAAAAAAAAACTCCCCCCCACAGTTATGATCATTTTTTCACAGTTAGTTTTAAATTAATAATACTTAATGAGACAGGTACCTCAGTTTACTTATCACTTCCACTTAGGCAAACTGACAATTTAGCTTCCGTATTTCTTAAATCTATTTTGCTGAGGTAAAAAACCATCATGTTCTATTACACTATAACAACTGTGAGCTCAACAACCTATGCAGAGTATGACTTGTAGTGAGCGTGTTTCCTTTTCCCCCAAAGGTTAAAGAAAATCAAAGCAAAAAAAGAATTTAAGTACGTCGAATATACACATTTAAATATATACATTCAAAAATGTTCTTTCAAAACAGAAATTGTACCTGGCATGCTTTCCTTTCTTGGGGGAGGTGGGTGGAAGGCTTTCTTCCTTGCTGCACGTGCCACGACGTTAGAAGTACAGCAGCATTTCTAAGTCCCCAGCGTATCAGACTTCACTCCAGTCCGACTACACACGCTGATGTACACACACCTACCTACACGAGGACGTCCACGCCACTGTCTTCTCTCCCGTACCTGAAGACACTCAACAGAAGGAGGAGGACTGAATGACTTTGGTCCCCACTCAGGGTGGGGAAAGGAAGACAAAAGGATGAGAAAGCAATTCAGACACGATCGGGGTACGCTCATCCCTGAGTGCTGGAAGAAACGAGGCTGCTGAGACCTCACTCCTTGAAAAATTTCTGTATAGTTCGTGAGGTAGCAAGAAAAAGCTGATCAAAAGCTTTTTCCTGCTTCTGAAAAGGTACAGGCAAGTACCTGCACAGCCCAGATCAAGCTTACTTATAATTTTGTGCCACCAGCTCTTCAGAGCTCTGAGAGAGCAAACTGAACAGGAAGACCTCTTTCCTCAGTAAACTAAGACGACTGGGGATGGGGGCTGCAATAAATGGGGGTAACCCAGTAGCGTCTAGAAGACCCAAATCACAATCAAAGACTTGTTAGGTTGAATGTTAGAAAAACCCCAGATACACAAAAATACCATACTGGAAACACTGCATCGTAAATCCTCTGATTTAGTGTAGCTTATATGTCCCCCCCAAATGTTTTTTCTGACTGTACTCTCATAACATAAATACAAAAAAAACTATATGAAATGCTATCAAAGAAATCTAAATGTTGGTAAATGTGAAAGTGAATCAAAATTCAGAAGCCTTTATTTTTAACTAAAAATGAGCAAAAGCACATTAGCTGATCCATAAATTATTTCAATATAAGTATTTGAGTTGGATCCCAAAAGCACACGGGGGTCAATAGAGCAGTTTATAGTTCAGGGTTTAAACTGATTTAAACCTAGTTCACAACTTGACCTCCTATCAGCGTTACAAAAGCAAATACTACTGCTATCCATCATCTGAAAAAGAAAGGTTAAAAAGAAGTGCCACGCTTAGGAATTTGGGCCGGGGAGGAGGGCTGCAAGCAAGAGATGCTGAACTGCTTTGTTTCAATGTAAAGCTTTGATTCTTACAGCGTATTCCCCGTATCGAACCAGGCCTTGCTGAAGCGATGGTGAACGACAACAAAACAGTAAATACACTGCAGCATCAGTACTCCAAGAAGCTAGTCAGAGAAAGGACTGAAACTATTTCCAGGCAACGTGGGCTAGTAGACACCAATCCGTGCGATACGGTTTTAAAGTGATTGCACTGATGCTGACATGATTAAGAAGTGTAAAGGAGGTCAACCATCACAGATCTTTTTCCGCTAGCAGAAAACCATGATTCAGACGTGCAGCTAAAATTTTCCAAAATTTAGATAACTTGGGACAGTAAAGCAGTAAGAACATTAAGCATCAGGCATGCTGAGACATTCAGAGCTGCATGCAGAGATGAAGCTGCATACAGAGATGAGTTTCATCGTTTATTTTTATAAGACACTGTTACAAGAACTCAGTAATCTCCCAAAATGTACATACAGTCCAACTGTTTGGAGCCTGAATGGTAATTAACCCATTCATTAGCCCATTCATTAGCCTGCAGAATCATACAAAATTGTTTCACTTCCAAGAACTTGCTGTTTTTAAATACACAGCAGGAAAATCTAACCTCTTTCTCTGTCAGCGTACCCGAATAGCAACTTGAAGTGTAAGGACCCTGCTTGACTATTTCTAATAAAGCTAAGTATCTAACATGGTTAGAAGCAGAAGTGTCTATGCTGACTACATCAGCACAGTATGTGCTGTGGCTAATGTGGTGTTCTCTCTACAAAATCCTACCAGTCTGAGAACAATTTTACAAAGATTAATGATTCCATAGAAACGTACAAATATCCTCTTCTTACATCTTTTCAAAATAAGTGATTGAGATATTTGAAAACCCCTGTCTGGCTAGATGGGACCAACTCAGGTTTTGACCAATATATTGGTTAAGATTTTACAAGATATCCATATACACTTTCTGAAGCCTCTTTTGTTTTTGTTTTTCGTCACCGAAGAGTACTGAGCTTTCAAAAGTGACAAAGTTGAGCTATATGGGAAGTATCACCTTCAGAACAGGAGTAGGAACACCAACAGGTGCAGCACTGTCTTGAGCCACGTTAGACAAACTGCATTAAGAAAATGGATTAGAAAAGAATTTTCTCATGCAAACATACATTCAAAGTGCATCTCCTCAACTTAAACCGCACCTGTTACTCTAAGATTTAACCCAGCTTTCTCGAGAAATTAAAAAAATATTTATATGAAGGTAAGACTGTACTTAATGGTTATGGTAATCTTTGCCAGTCTCAGACCACCCCGTTTCTTTCCTTTAAAGATCAGAGAGCAGTGCAAGCATTACTTTTTTCCATGTACTAATAATGCAGCCCTGTCTACTGCTTTTTTCATCTAACACTAACTCCCAACAATTCTCAGCTATCCCCCTTCAGAGATCTGGACTGATACAGTTTGTTTTTTGGCAGAGCAAGGTTTGCCAGTCTCAAAGAGTCAAAAATTAAGTCCCAGGAGAGGAGCAGAACACAATTAATTCAGATTGCTAGTTAATGTGTTCTGCTTATGTGCATGAGGTCAACCCACAGGATCTGGGATCTGTAAAATTCTCCTAGACCAACCTGGCAGAGCCCTCGGGCACTGCACCGTTTTCTTGTTTTGATTTCAGAGAGCTGGGACATTACTCTTCTCTGCCACCTGGGACACAAATTACATACCAAAATCTTCTAGACATATCTCACCATATTCATTCGCTACCCCGGAGTTCTTTCAGGCTGAAAATCCCAACAACGTAACCCGATAAAACTGATGACACCCTGCCGGCAACCTCCGCATTTCTGCCTTTCTTGTGCTGGCTCCAGTGCCTCTCTGACCCCGCACCGAGGCGGTTTCGGTGTGCTAAGCTGGCAGAAAAGTACCCCGACCAAAAAAAGCAAACAACCTCCTGCTGAGTTAGCAAACTGAAGCGGCTCGGCACTGATTCAGATAAACACCGGAGCCAACGCAGGAGAGGGGCAGCAGGGAAGGCAGCATTACAGCAGCCCCTGCAGTGACGCCAGCTTCACCCACACAAAACTGAAGCCTCAGTTTCCCCCAACTCGTAATCTCTCAATTCATAAACAATAGTTTAGTCATGTGAAAGCATGTGAAATCCTTTGGTCAAACTTAAAATAGGCTGAAATGCACCGTCTGCAACATACGTGAGTTTAGATTATATGAACTATCATTACCTGCTAAAGGTGGAATTCCTTAAATAAAATATTAGTTCTACAGCTACAGTCTCCTCACACATAAAGAGAATTCTGCTGCTAAGCAAAGCAATGAATTGGAAACCAAAAAAAATCTTAACTGTACTTCCAACTAGTGAAGAACCAGGCTAAATTACACTATGAATCTTAGAGGATGAGAAAAGAATGGGCAGAAACCAGAAGGAATGCAATACTGCAAAGTGAAAAAAAAAATGACAGCAAACTAGTGACCTCCACCTACACATCGCACTGCTTTTTTTATTTTATTTGGTCACAAGTTCTTTTGTATTTGCTTCTCATGACTTCCTCAAAGACCACGCATTTCACCCCAAACCCTTACTTGCTCCTATTTCAGGGAACATATATAAAGCACTACTGGATTCACAAAAAAAAAAAAAAAAAAAAAAACAAAAAAAAAAAAAAAAAAAAAAAAAAAAAAAAAAAAAAAAGATAAAAAGATGTAAAAACTGGTGAAACCGTAACTGTTCTCTCTGAAGATCTCTGCAGTGCGGTAACATTGCTAAGTTTCATTTCAGCATTCGACTGATCTGGTAAGTAGGGAGAGAACCAAATTCAAAGTATGTTGCTTGGGGTACAGCTTCACAATACAACCAAACTGAGTAACCAGCTGAGACTGAAATGGGGAGATTCCACTCCCCTATCCCCTTCTCCATCCCTCTCCACCAAACAGCCTGCTCCCCCCTGTACCAGCACAGCCAATAAGAGCCATAATATAAGCTAATTTAATGCACTAGCCTGGCAAAATATACATAAATACGTGCGTGTACATACATATCTTCAGCAGTCCTTGGATGCAATTATTTTTTACATTTTTAAGTGACCTGGATCAGTTACTGAGGCAAGCAGCACAGCATGCTCCAGGCGAATGGTGGGAATGGGCAGCAAGGAGCAAGGAAGAAGGAAATGGCCACTTCCACTGGTCACAGGAAATGGTTAATCCAGCTCATCGGTATTGTGAAACCTCAGCCTTGAAAGGAATCCAGTTGCTCCAACATCCTACTGCACCATCACGATAAACCTGCACTCTCCAGCACAAGCAAGATTACACACGCTTGCTTCTGAGCAAGATTTAAGCAAAAGAATAGAGTGACTCAAAATCGAGGTGAAGTGACTGAAAATCTGGGTTCAAAACAAGTCTTTTTCTTGATTAAGCAGTTCATACACTTGCTTGTCCTTTGATTTGTTACAGAATTTACACTTTGTCCTCTTGATAGCATTATTGGTTTAGACACAAATCTACTTCTGAAAGACAGCGTCTATTATTGCACAATTTTATTATTGTCTGTCACAAAAAATTGTTTTCAGGAACTCAAAACACTGAATACATTCAATTGGATATATTCCTTAATACATTACAGATTCTTACATGCTTCCGAGTTTAATTGATCCTAATGGCAGACTTCCAAACTACCAGAAAAATGTACCTACCAACCTGAAGTGTTAAAATTTTATAGTATTTATTTACTTAAAAGTCTTGTAATTTAAGAATCAGCAAGACACAGGATTAAAGACTGATGGAAAAGATGCTCAGAGAAGTGACAAAGATATTTCAAATCACCTAATAATAACATTTTCCAATTTAAGACAAATAAAATCTCACTTTGCTGGCGTCTGACACAAGATCTAAAAATCCCCGAATGTTTAAGAAGACAGAAAAAAACATGAGCTTTGATTTTAACATCAAACATTAGACTTCAAATTCTTCTAAAAAAGGCACTGTCTTTATTCTATGTATGGACAACTCTCAGCGTGATGGGATCTGTTCCACACCGGTACATTATATTAATATAAATAATTAAAAAAATAAGCTAGAATTTTTTTTTTTACAATCTAGTAAGAAGGCCTTTATTTGACATCAAACTTTACTCTGTTAGATTAACATAACTTGATTTGATGGAGTGGCATTTTGTTTTCAAATAAGTACCTGTCCTCTCTAAAGTCTGCAATGGACAACAATCTGATCTATTTACATTATGAAGAGAAACTACTAGACATGGTCATTTGCCTCAAAATTTTCTCATATGTTTCATTAGAATCCACAAGCATCTATTACGTATGCTTAAATATTCTATTATCAGAGTAGCCTATGAGCAGTACTTTTTGTTGACATGGTGAACCCTATGAACTTACTTTTAGCATAGAATAGGCCATACGTTATCATCCTAAAAAAAAAACAGTGACATGATCCAAAAAAACATGAAGTGGCCTTTAAGCCTTGTTGCAATAAATAACTCCATTAATAATGGCTGATAAACTTGCAAATTATTCTCTACAGTCAGTTCAGATTTATTCGGCAAACGAGGATGATATCAGTACTGCTGATAATTATACAGCTCTGAATTAATTGCAATGTATTTTATCTCAGTATCACTGAAAATTCCTAATATTAATTTAAGTGTATTAAAGCGTATGTCTTCCTTTGGACTTATACAGTGTAGAATTATATTAGCAGTGACCTTTCTAAGGAAAGGAACAGTTTTCTGATTTGAAAATATTTTGCTTTTAAATTAGGAATAAACAATGACCACTGTGGACTTGTTTGGAAAGGTTTTAGACTGGATACATGATAAATGTGTACTCATTCGGAGAGGAAAAAAAAAAAAAGAGCAACCCTTTTTCTTAATTCACCTGGAAGATAGCTTAATTCAAAAATAACTGCTGCAGATACCCATCTTTGGTTTGTTTTATCAATCATGTTATCTGTCTTCATAGATCAGGAACATATGCAGCAATTAGAAAGATATTAATGAACACTGTAATATTCAAGATCCACTCATGTATTGTCTAGTCTAACATAAAACATGCATCAGGGATGATCTTTCAAGAAGAGCTGCAGTTTCACACAAAATTATCCACACAAAGTGCAGTCCACATCTCATCACTTCTTGGAAGCCAAACTGTGTTCAGAACCAACAATAAAGTTATTTTCATATTTCATAAAAACAGAGTAAGCGATGTGGACTTCTATAGACAGGATGCTAAGGAACAGAGAAAGATATCCTGGTGGCAAAAGAAATCACAGATGATAAAATCTCTCATAAGTAATTCTGTTCCCACCTGAAAAAAACCCCACCAACAACAACAAAACACAGGAAAAGGGGAAAAAAATAATTAGAAAAAAAAAATCAATCATTCCATTTTCTATTCTTCAGACATGAAATCCTTCTTAAAAGTCACTAGAGAATGTAAAAAAAAATTACCAATCCAAAAATGGCCTCAGTAAAGTACTTCAAACGCAATAAATGCAAGTCACAAAAAAAAAAGATACTTTTCAAACATTTCAATTTGTTGACATAAAACTATAGCAATACCCACTTGTTACAATTCAATTCTTGTAGTATTACAATCTCTCCTCTTGCCATTATTATATTCTTTTGCTAATTATGGAAAAAAAAAGGATCAAAGAAAAAATGCTTCTATGAGTTTGAGTTCAAGGAATTCCATCACATAACAAGTTAGAGCACAAGCTTTTGCCTTTTCAGAACATGAAATCTCAAGTTAAAAAAGAAACAAAAATACTTCATCCAGTTCTACAGCCATATGTTCACATTATTTTGGTATTATAGGCTGCTTATTCCGATAAGAGTTTTTTTTCCCCATCCTTGCAGTCCAGAAATGAAATAGCTGGGATAAGAAACTGGAAGACTAATAGCTCTGTCAAAAGGTCCATTTAAATACACATATTCCTGACTACCTGATGACAGACTGTCCATAACAGCATCTAAAAGCTCTTCAGAAAGGCAAAATATTTATTATTTTAGGATTCAGATTCAGTAAGCTCTAATCTGCAACATTATTACCACTGCAGCAAGGTAATTTGTTTTTATTAAAACTCGGCCGTCAGTATTAAAATGCTTTGAAGTATATTTCAAAAACATAATAAAAGTCTGAATCCTGTAACACTTTCAAATAACCACAAGCAACTGCTATATTTAAACGAGTATGAAGGTAACAACACTGGCAGAAACACTCATCAAGTAGTTAAAAAACAAAAAACAAACACAACACGGACTTCTATGAAAAGCCAATCACTGCCCTACGGAAGTTATGACATTTGCCTGCAACTCACACACGAGTTAGTAATGGGAAGCAAATACATTTCTTATGACCTAGCCTGTCATTGGCAAACTAGGGTTTCAGTAAGAATTTTATGAATGTAAAGCACAGCCCAAGTTGCACTGGGAGCTGAAAAAGCTGGCAGTCATCTTGGCTGTGCTTTTGCTAGCTGACATCCAGGTGTCTAAGGGCAGGTTCACAGAAATTCTCTCGGTACCGGCAGAGCACTCCGGCACCTGGAGTGGAGGCACACCGCCTCAAGGAGCCTGTCAGGATACCTGCTTTTAAACACCGCCTGTGCTCTTCAACCTGAAACCTCACGGCTAGTTTAAGCTATTTACTTCCTCCTCTCGGTCACGAAGCAGTCGGAGCGATGAGTCCCCGAAAAGTCGCCCCTCGTGCCCTCACCCAGCAGCGCTCTGCTGCAGCGCTTCAGTCGCAAGCACCGCGGAGGGGCGGCAAACCGGCAGCCCTTTGCTGCTGGAATCGGCGAAAGCAACGTGAGCCCGTCCGCGGAGCGCCGCACGAACCCGCGTCTGGCATCCACCGGAGTTTGAGAGAGATCCACGACGCCAGCGCGGCCGCTCGTGGCTCGGTCTCGGAGCTTCCTGCCCCGGGACCACGGCCGGCACCGGGAGCAGCGCCCGGCGGAACGGGGCGGGGGGCAGCGGGGCCGAGGGGCCGTCACGGGAGGCGGCCGAGGTTGCTGCGGGGGGGCATGGAGGGGTTGTGGCTTCGGTAGAAACGAGCGACAGCCTCGCAGAAGCGCAGAAGGGAGCCAGCCCCG
>VXAA01004495.1:89601-105661 GCA_013399115.1 Anseranas semipalmata
GGTGAGCGGCCGCGGAGGGGCGAGGCGCGGCCCGGAAGGCCAGCGGGGAAATGGCGCGGGGGGGCGCGGGGCTGAGCGCCGTGGGCCCGGGCAGGGAAGGCGTCAGTGCGGGGCGGCTGCGGTACCGCCGTGTCTGGCATCGCCCCCCTTCTACAGTCGGCCTGGGGTCCGGCCGCTGGCCGGGGGGCTGCGGGTGCTGGGGCCCTGGGCAACCCGGCCCGCTGGAACGAGGCGGTCTTTGAGGTGCGCTCCGCTCTGTGTTTGTGTGGTTTGCTGGTTTGTGTGCAAAAGCCTGCTTAACAGCAGCAGACGTTGTCCAGGAGGCTGACATCAGCCTCCGGTGTGATTTGTTCTCGTGTTTGAGAGCCAGCCTTGGTTTCCTCACTCTTGTGGTGTCTCATTCTGTCGGGCTGCAGCAGCAAGATGAAAGCTAACAGCTTGGAAGAAGCCAGGCACAACTACAAGTCAAAACAGCACCATATGTTAGTGCCGCAACACGTGCGATGTAGACAAATTTCATGTTGCTGTGAGCCTTAAATCCTAATCTGGAAAACACATCGACCTGCCGGGTGATGCTTCCAGTGCTTCTGTAAATGGCTGATTTCCAGTCTTCGTTACTTTGTTTGTAGATCACCCTGACAGATCTCGGCTAGGAGTAAAAAAATGTTAACTTTGGAAGTTTTGGGGAGGACCTTAGCTACTGTTTGTGTAAGTCTTTGAGGCTAAGCATGATAATAGCAATGATGATTGCATATTAATCTCAAACATGAGCTTGTGCATTAAATTTAACTTATTAATGTAAGATTCTGTAACAGATGGTTGTGTAAATTATCTTAATGCGTGCACGCCTAAGATTTCATTGTGTGTCCTTGTCAATGGATTTGCAGACTCTGGTTTGAACTTTGTGATAGTCAAACTTGCTGCTTCTCCCAAGGAATTGGTCCTACAGGAAAATCCCATTAGCATCACAAGATAATACTTTGTCAGTTTAAAATTATTTTGCAAGTACTATTTGGAGTGCTACTACCTGATGATACCACTATTATCATACTTGGTTTCTTGTAAGCTATCATTCTACCTCCCAC
Organism: Anseranas semipalmata; assembly: GCA_013399115.1. Taxonomy (NCBI): domain Eukaryota; kingdom Metazoa; phylum Chordata; class Aves; order Anseriformes; family Anseranatidae; genus Anseranas; species Anseranas semipalmata. The sequence continues at coordinate 90,687 of VXAA01004495.1, forward strand.
ACACAGCTTTAGAAATAGGTAAGAATATGATACTTCTGACCTAATAAAGAACTTTCAGATATACTGAGAATAATAGTATTAATCCTGCAATTAAGTTGACCTGAAATAAAACAAGCTATAAGGTGCTTATAATTACATTACCTTAAAACAAAAACACAGGTGGGGGTTATCTTCAGCAAATTCCTATTGAACTTTAGAGAACAAAAGAATAGCAGTGAATAGAAATTTACTCATTGTCTTAGTATTTGTGGTGAATTCTTAATTTTAGCAACAAGGGAATCGTGAAACTTTGTCACACTTGTTATTTAAAAATTACTGTCTTGTTCATTAACCAGGTTAGATTTTTTTTTTTTCCCCAGGGATTCTTAAATTATAGTTTATAAATTCTTTGCAGGTACAGTTCATAGCTGACTCTTCCCTGTTTTCACTGATTGATAATAAAAGCTAAAATACTATAAATATTACCCCAGTATTACTTTTCCATTGCAATGGTAGGAACGCTAACAAAATTGAAAACTGGGAGAATATGGTGTAGACAGTTGCCACTGGGAAGGCAGGCAGCCCTCCATGCAATGTCTCCATTGGAATAATGGCCTCTAGTATAAAACCTTTGTCAACCTTTAATATGCGTTGCTTTCGGCAGATGCAGGTTCAACCAATGCAGCAACCAGACAGACTGGATACTGTGGACTAGGAGGAAATGTCTTCAAAAGGTATAGTACATACTTTATATGCAAGCCTGTTCCTACTCCTATTTCTACTTCCCTTGGGAAAATAAAAACAAAACACAAAACCTATTGCCTCATCCCTTCCTATCTCCGCTTTCCCATAGAACTGAGGAAAAAAGTTAACCGATCTGTACAAATCATAACACTTAGAACTATGCCTGTAGTGTGGTAAATTAACATCTCTCTTGCACAATAATCTTTTTGAGAATCACTCTTTTATCACCAAGGGACAGAGCAGCCATTATAAAACCTTCTGATTCCAACTTAAAATATCTGCAGGTGTTTTGTGTACTGTGAGCAGGAAAATGTTCACTTGTAGTCATGTACTTTTTTTTTTTCCGTGCTGCCCAGGCATTTCCGTACCAAGGTACTGGTCTGACTGTGGAAATTTTGTTGCTTGGCCAAAGGGGCCAATGATACCTACAAGTCAGTTGCCTGTTTAGATAAGTGAGGTCGTGTGAAAGCAGTCATGATTTGAGGAATGCCTGAGAAGATAAGGTAAGAGAATTCGGAGTGTTGGTGGAAGCAGATAAAGCCAGAGATACAGAATGCAAGTTACTTGCTTCCCAAGATATTGTCTTTGTGAGAGGTGCTCTAAATCTGTGGGCCTTTTTCTAAATGAAAGGGTTTATGCTAATTTGTTGGTATAAATATTAAAACATGTTATGCAAATACCTTTTACAGTCTGCTTGGTATTGGAAAAAAAAACAGAGCAATGCTATTTAGCTTTAATTTATATTGAAGCTACTATTAGCTTAACAGACATTTATTCGAACTATAATCATTAAAAATGAAAAATTACTATTTATTACTTACAGTATGATTAGTTTTTGAGGTTTGGGCAGAGCTCTTGTTCAGCTAGAATTTGAAATGTGATTGAAACGTATGAACTATCTTAATATTTTGTGAAAATAATAGGTACACAGAGAAAATCTATCAAAACATGTTTTGTACTTAACCCAGAGTTATTTTTAAAAAAGGTATATTAACTGTAATGAATAACTGGCTGGCTTTTTATGTGATCATGCACAACATTCTTAGGAGAAGCAGAGGTTCCCAAAGATATAGATGGGAGAGCTTTTTCACAAGCCCTCCTGACAAAGTTCCAACTCTTTTTTGTGTGGGTGTTGTGTTTTTTTTTTTTTTAAGTGTCTAATGGCCAGGTTTTCAAATGTAGGTATTTTCAGAATTTTAAAGCTACCAGGTCTGAACTTCCCCTACTTGTTTTTTTTATACAAAGATGGGAAGAGGAGAGTTTTCCTGCCTTCTCGGTTCCAGGCTTTCTTCAGTTTTGCATTAACTGAGATGCTTTTCTGGACCTTAGGAAAATGTTTTCAGGCTTTGGAGGTGTCACAGGAAAGTAAGTGTTTATTTTTAATTAATTTAAGACTTCTTTACATGCAGTATTATTTTTAAATGACAGGTACTCCTGTTTACAGCCAGAAAGAAACATTCTCGGAGGTCAAACGTTGAGTGTCAGGTACATCTCATAAAACTTTAGTAATCTAGAAGTTAGATATGTAGTCTAAATCCATCATCTAGGCTTCTTCTGTAAGAAGATAAGTTGGGATGGGAGGGAAGGGAGAGAGGCAGTTCTGCAGGCAATTCATTCCATTCTGAGATATTTATCCCACTATCTAAATGTCTTGGTCTTTGAAGGTGCATATCTCCCTATTGATTAAAGATGGAGCCTGGATGGCTAGCTGAGATTACAGAGGAGGCTTGTGGGTGGCTACAGTTAGGGTGGGTTTCCTCACAACTGACAGAATAAAATCTCTAAAAAGTGAGTAGCAGTAGGGTGGCTTTTTTGTGTGTGTATGTGTATTACAAAAATTTTAATCTATCCTTTCTAAGTAGCTTAGTGGATTACTTTATTACGTAATACAACTCTTCTTTCAAAAAGTAGATTTTGTGTTTGCTGTTATGCAGAAGGAAGTGGCCATGAGTAGGTAAGCGATTTTAGAAGCCGAGTCGTGGAGGTACTTCTGACTTCCCAGGCAGTTACTTGCAGGTGTAGCGTGCTGTGCCAGATGATACAGGTAGTTTAAAATCTTTACAGAAATACAGCGTAAAGTAAGCGTGTAGATTTAAGGGAAAGGTGTTTTAACTTGTTACTGTGGCTTTTCATTCCAGAATCGAGCAGACTTCTTAAGGATGCAACAATAAGGAATTGATACTGAACAATAGTCATATGCTGCCATGTTTGAATTCATACATAGCCAGTGCATTTCAACCCCACCAAACCTGCTCAGAGATAAACTATAAATAATAACCTAAAGGAAACACTTTGATGTCTGTTTTGTATACAGTCTTTGAGACACGTGAATAGGAGAAAGATACTTTTTCATCCCTACCTTGTAATATTCTGAAGTAATGTATGCTGGACCAGATGACTAATGTTCTAAAGTTTCCACAGCACAATGCACACAGTGCTTCACTCTGAAAAGGAGCATAATAATTAAAGCAGAAGTGAAGCCGTATGATCTGCTTACAGTAGAGCTGTGTACTCTTCTTGGGGATTTGAGTGTCTGATACGTCATGTGTTTCGGCGCTGCATTTGGTGGATTAGAGATACAATTTATGTTATTGTTTAAAGAAATTACATGCTTAATCCAATACGCATGATGCAAGAAAGAGTGCTTAGTGGAGAACGCTTTGGCTTCATAGATAATGTGGTGTTATGCGTTCTCATAAAATTCTTGTACTCATAGGCATTGTTAATTTTTTATGTTGTATCTACAGAAGATATAGCTGTATAAAACAGATTACATGCCATCGTTTTTACAGGTGGAAAATCTTCTGCTCCCCTGTAATTTATGATGAAGAAACCATTAACTATATTAGAAGGGGTGTAGAAAGCAAAAAGGTCTCCTGGAAGAGGTTCTCTCTGCTTGTACCTTTAGGTTTACAAACACTCAGACTCTCAGGATGTTTCTTTACTTTTTTTTTTTTTAATTCTCAATGTGTCTATGATGTGTGGAAGCATGTGTGACTGACTAGATGATGGGATATTAGTTGAAATAATAATTAAAGATGGGATAGAGTAACAAGTCAATCTTTCAGTCTTTTTACTCCTTTCCTATATGCCACTTTGTTTAGCGTGTATCACTTTCTAACGTTTGAGGGGGAAAAGGATGGGTCGTGTCTTAAGATTGAGTCCATCTATTTCATTTGTTCTGTAAGTCTGAAATTGTTCTTAGGTATCTCAGCAATGATTCAGTAAGTCAAGTACTTGAGTTTTCTTGACAATTTCTGTATGAAATGATTTAAAATATTCCCTCCCAGACAGAGGCCTAATGCAGAATTCTGTGATACTAGGTTACTTTTAACCCCATGCTGCAAAAATAGTGGGCTAATCTTCAACTTTTCTGTTAATCATCACTTCCTTGTTTAAGATGGGCAACTACTTTATTGACTTTAATTGAAAACATTATGCTTTCCTTCCTAATGTTTACCACTGGATCAGATGCAAATTTATGTTCATTTCGTGTTATTCCCATACTCAAACACAGTAATTCCTAATTTGAAATATGTACCTTCTTCTAGAGTATGTCTTTTTGTTGGTTAGCTTATTACTTAAGGTAAGTAGTCTAGGATTTTATATATATGCAATTATATATATATATTGGAGGGTGGTTTTCAGCAATTACTGAGACAAGGTGATGTGCAAAGGAGGCTTGCAGAGAAAAACATCTCTGAGTGGAAGAATACTCACATATAGTAGGAGAAAGAAATATAAACCAGATTAAATGTGTATTTTTTAAAGAAATAATAATGTTTATACTTAGTATTTAAACAACCACATTATTAAGACTACACAACTGGAAACTTAACTATTCATTACCTTTTTTCGTGTGTGCATTGATCACAGATTTTACAGATCTGAATACACAAGGTAAGGTAACTCCAAAAACACAGTACAGACTATCGAATCTGTTTAGATAAAATACCATTACAGTTGGGAAACAGGACATAGCTATGGTTTAAGATACACCTCTATGGAAAATGCTTCTGTCATATATATGTATGTATGTATTTAAAAACCTTAAGTGATCACTTCTGGGGCTTTTTGGTTACGAAACAATTGTCAGAGCATGGCTGTTTTCTGTACAGGTATATACAATTTATTTTGAATCCACGTTTTTCTATCAGACACTTTTTAATAGTGCATTTTGATTGAAGAGCAGCTGCACTCAGATAATCTGACCAGCAGATGCAATCTAAGACATTTGTAATATTCTTTCCATGTTATAAATAAAAATACCCACTGTTTATTGATGCTTAACGTTCATCTGTCTAACTATAAATACTGCTTTTCCAGGTAAGGTAATGATGTTCTAGTCCAGGGAACATTAATGAGAGAGATTTTTTTTTTTTTCCCTAAGTGCCTTTGGCTCATAATCCTCCAGAAGCATATTTCTGAATAATTCTTGTTACTGTTGTGATCCCATGACAAGGTTTACTGCAATTCTTAGCTGGATAAACAGAATGGCAACAGTAAAGGGTGAAGGGTGATCAATTGTACTGGCATTGATGGAACCTGTTGAAAATGATTCAGTGAAAAGCCCTAGAAATTATGGCAATAGAAAATGTATCTCCAGTACATGCTTAGAATCTATTTTAGGTTGATTTATTCAAAGAATATATCATAATACACAGTTGAATCTCAAGAGGTTTGAAAGAATGGACAGGACTGTGTTTTCATGGAGGAGTACACACGATAATAATCTACTTGCTTGGAGATGATTAGATGCTACTTTAAAGCTTTGTGTATTGCTTATGTCTCAAATTCAAAACCAGTATTTCTGTTCTGTAAAAGGATAAGCTGCAGCACAAGTTAAAGTAACTTGTCTTTTCTGTTTTTCTTCCCATTGCTATGTGAAAGTTCCACACAATTTTTCTTGCTTTCTCCTAGACAGGCCTGAGTACATGTTTAAATTAGTAGCCTTCATTTAAAAAGAGGTGTGATAGTTAGCATTAATAAGAATGCATAATCTGAAAGCAAAGTAAAAATATTTTTGGTAAGGCACATGACTCTATAAGAATTAATTATATCAAAGTATGCTAAAAAGTATTTATGTCTCAGTGTTTACTGAAACAGACTAAGGTCCTTTGTTAAAATCGGTATGTCTGCAATTCTTAGCTTACTGAAAGAAAGGCAAAATTTAAATTTTTGCTAATTATTTTAAAATCGAGTCTTGGGATTCTAACTGGGACCAAAAATTTTTTTTTTTTCAAGCTCTATCTGATATGATACGTGGAATACAACATGGCTTACAAAGGACTATAAGGAGAGAACTATAATTTCAGATACAGGAGAATTTAAAGAAGGCTATTTTTGTGTACAAGTACACTACATTAAAAGATACCTGAAGCATCAAGACTAAAAAGTCATTGCTGCAAAACAGTATAGCTTAAGACTGGAATACACACCCTCAAGATGAGTATGGAGTTAATCAAAAAAAGTGGAAATGCTTCTGGTTAGGAGGAAAAAAAAAAAGTATTCTTCCATGTATTTTTGGTCCTATATCAGATACCTGTTCACATTCTCATCCATTCTGTTAATCTCTCCACCCCCCAGCCCAATAATATTTTGGTTGCAATTTTGCTTGCTTATAAAGCATTCCATATGAAATACCTCACAACAGTTCTATTTCATATCTAAAGAATTCCCCCTTAATTGCAGTAATTCTTAATATTATCAAAAGCATGCTAAACACAACAGGTTAAAACAAGAAATGAAGGACTACAACCGATACTGCAGGAAAAATCTGTGTAGGCAGAAGTAGTCATCACAGATGGGATTCATTGAGTATACTGCTGTTAGTTCTACCACCCACAGAATCTTATTACCATTTCCTACCAAACACAGTTCATTAGCTCTGAAGAAATCTCTATTGTCTGTTTCAGCAGATAGCTGAGGTTACTGTGATGAGATATGGATATTCGGTAGTTAAAGGCATGTCAATTAAAAAAAATTGTTACTTGAAGTTTCTGAAGGTAGCAGAAAGCACATAATTAAGTGCTTTTGTTTGATGTAGCCCAGTATAACTTCTGATTTGAAGAAACACTAGCAAACTTATCCTTTATTACTGAAAGTGTTCTTTCTGCAAGTACTGAGCATCAGGGTGTTGTACAGTTCTTCTCCGTTCCCTACTTGTTAGTTTCTTCTTTTGTTCCAGTTAAATGGTAGTAGAAATTTGAGAAAGCAACATGCTGCCACAGAGGAAGGATGCAAGGTTCTGCCTTTTTGCTGAAGCACAAGCTGACATTCCTGATTTGTATACAGGGCGGAGTTCTGCATTCTTTTTATTTGCTGCGAGTGTTGACAGTGATGACACTTCTTACAGGAGAGACAGTACTTTGATCGTGTGCGTCACTGGCTATGAGGAGGAAACTTGTATTAAATTGTTGTAAGGGACTTGACTTAGGAGAGCTGGCAGAATGACTGGACAGATAAAAATTCTGATTCATCTGCCACTTTCCTGGAAAAAAAAAAGTCTGTGCTATAATACAAGTTATAAAGCAGCTATGCTGTAAATAGATCCAAATTAAAATAGGAAAAAAATGCTTGCTTTATTATTTTAGAGGGAAAAAAATATTAAAAATTGCCCAATCTGATTCACAATCAGTTGTATCAGCACAACTAAGAGAAGCATGGCACTGTGGTATAAGGGTGGAAACTCCACAAGCTGGCAGAGTACTCAAACTGCTAAACCGCAGCCAAAGAAATCACAGTACACTTAGCAGAATTTAATTAAAATTTCCAAAGAATCCATTCTTGTGGTGGTCAGTTCATTTTGAGTGAGGGGAGAGTAATTGTTTCCAAGTAGTTTGCCTGCAGCAGTGGAATAGAATACAGGCATTTCTTGTTTCCGAGTTCCTCATAAATTACTAAAGCAGTCACATGGCTTTATAAAGTAAGAGAATATTGGCTGCAAAATGTTAGTTGCTAAAGGTCATAGAATTATAGCATGAAGTGCTTGCTGTTGAAGAACTATCTTGTAATTTCTTGTTCCTCTATTTACCACATTGCTAACCAACATATTTAATGCCTAAGGGAATCTCCTATCTTACTATTCTTCCCTTCCTAGTAGCTTTACAGATTTCCGTGAATGAAACAATAGATTTCACATGTTGATTTCCTCACTTTCATTGCAGCCATCTGGTGGTGATGTCACATACAATCACCTGTGTCTAACAAGCACCTGATAGTTCTTCCTTGGGGACTGAAATGAAAATACAATACACATACATACCAGCTCAGTACCGGGGTGTATTTGTACTTCAGCGAGTTGCTATCATGACTCAGATACATAGGAGACTACTTCAGCTGTTTTGGTTACTTTAGGTCATTTCCTGCAACTTTACTCATCCTCCCCATTAACATGAATACACATTTGGGTTTTTTTCCAAGGTAGCCATTAAAGAGGTTAAGTAGGTTGGGCCCTGTGACTAATGTTTCCTTGGCTCTGACTGTATTTTGTTGCTCTTCCAGAGTATTCCACAGTACTTCATTAGCATGCAGGGGATATTCTGAGATTCTCAACTGTAAGACAAGATTTGAAATTCATGTTCTAGAAGTCTCATAGCTTCACAGTAAGGAATTGTGGCTATAAGACCCAGCTTCGAGGTACAAATACAGAACTACTTATATGGTAAAAAAGACCACATCTTGCATTAGTATTGTCATTATTAATACAGCACTCTGGTTCCAAGTTTTCATGTTCTGTATTGATTTAAAAAAATAGCCAACACTACAGCAGAACTTGGTCAAGATTCTGCTGCAGTAATTGAATGAGGCTTTGCAACCTCTACATAGGAATTTGTTGTTCCACTAACACTGCAAAGGTTAGTTTTTGTCACTGCCAGTGCCTTATCACAGGCAACAAATGAAAAGTGCAATTATGAACTACCTCACTACACAAACTGTGAATGTAATTGTCTCCTTTTAGAATGTCAGCAATATAAAGAGGCACCAGCTAAATGGATACAGCATGATCTGTCAATAAGCTGTAAACATTTTCTCTACCAGTGTTGAGTTGTGAACAGTGGTTAGTAATACCTACATGGACAAAAACCCTGATCTTAAGTGGTTATTTGAATAGAAAATGAGCATATTCAGTAATTGGAGCTTGTCTGTGTACTTATCCAGAACAAGAGACCTTTTTGTTGTAGGTTAACTAAGGTGATTTCTAAAGCTACATTGGAGAAAAAACACATTCTAAAATAAGAATATTCACTGCAAAGATATTACTTTGCAGTGCTTCTCTGCCAAGGGCTACATTACAGATGCCAATCCTGCAAAGAAAACTGATTACTCCTTTCACACCTCACGGTAAATAAATCGTATTTACAATGCCTTGGCTGACTTTCCTCTTTTGTCTTCTATACCATACAGTATGCTTCAGCACTGAGGAGCAGAAAGTGTATCAATAGACTACAGGTATCATGGGTGTGTTGGTTTCTACTTTGAGTCAAGCAACTGTCAGTTTCCTTCTGTATCCTACTCAAGTGAAAAAATATCGAAAGATACACAGCAATTTTACTTCCCTTACCTTTTGCAGAGATTTGTGTGTTAAGGATCACAAATAGGAAGGAATGTTCTGAAACAGTCACAGAAATTTACAACACAAATGCAACAATGGAAGACCCAGTTGCAGATAGCATTATTTCCCATAGAAAGTGTAGTTTCCATATCCCAGTGTTTCCCATATGTACCTCCTTTTCCTATTAGAAAATCAAGCAAGTCAGATATTAAATGTTAGAACTGAAGTAGGTGAAGTTTACCTACAAGTGCGGTTAACTGTGCTCCAGGGGCAGTTTTGCAAAAGCTCCTCTTGCTTTTCTATCAACATTTAAGAGATCAGATAGAGTTGATGTGGCTCAGTTCCACTGTGCTAGGTTCTAGAGCTAAAGAGAAGCACATCCTGAAGTGATTCATGTTTTTTCCCTAGCTTGTTTTCCTCAGCTCTGTAATTGAAAATTGCTAAAGCAGGTTATTTGAAGTATGTGTAGTATCTTAGGAACTAACTCAGTGATCATAAATTTGCATCACAAATACACATATAGCTCCTTACCTGGCATAAATTTTCAATCTGAACCACTTATTAACTATACCACAACTATGACCCACCCTGTAATCACCACTGGCTAATATCTGTTAATTTGAAGCTCCCTTTTCTACTTTTTATTTTTTGTTCCCTTCTTCTAGAGGCTTTTGGTTTTATGTAAAGAAACAAACAGTAAGTTCTTTCTACTTCTCATTCATTCTTCTGGGGTTAGAAAACAGCAAGGGCAAAAATATTAAAAACTGCCAGGAAAAAAAAGGACTTGATGAGAAAAGAATCAGCTAAAACATACCAAGGGAAGATGCAGAACAAGGAAAACTGAAAGAGATGTCAAGAATGAATGGACAATAGCTATCACCTATTCTTTTCAAATCAAGTGAGTAATGCTTTACCTACCTCTAGGAAAAAAAAAAAAAGACAGCCACCACTTGAAACTGACATAGCCCAAGTCAGCATTAATGCTGAATAGAGTTTTCAGAGAAATACGATTGGTAATTTTACTCTTAATAGGTGTAGATACTAAGCTGAAGCAGAGCTATAAATTCTGAAGAAATTAAAGGCAACAGAGTATTTGGAATGTGTACCATGTCATCGGCAGGTAAGGTTATCAAGCTAGTGACTTTTGACATACAAAGTATTTAAGTTACAGCCAGAGAAACTGAAACACAAAACCTTAATCAAGCTGAAAGATTTAAGATGTTTCAGTGATGTAGTTAAAAAGATGTACGTAAGCATTACGTCATTAAAATGACTTAAGCCTCTTAATCTTCTCAAAAGCAGATTAAGCTAAACAAAACAAAACATGACAAAGTAAAATTTTTGTTTTTATGCACTATGTATACTTGCTATGGATGTTCAGTATGTACAGTTCCAAAAACTCATTTTCGTAAGGTTTTTGAGTCTCCAAAATATTGCACTGCAAGTTGACAAAAAGCTGACAGTTAAGTCCTCACACTTGGCATACTCATTTAAGACATTTTAAAATGTGATGGAGTATTTCAGAAGTTCTAACTGAAAAAGATGCTATTAAAAATGGCGTAATGCTTTAATATGAAATGTTGGCTATTAGTAAGTTTAATTATAGAAAATCTTTTTTTCAAACTACTACTGGAACTTGGAAGAACTGTAGAAAACAAAAAACGTTTACTCTAAAAATTAATTTACAATACACTCCAGTATACTTTGTCCAACATGTTTAATTTCTTGTTGCTCAATGGATTTATTCTAAGTACAGCCGATGAATCAGGTACAGTCTTAGAATTAACTTCCCTATGGTCGTAACTTGCTTCATTTACAGTAAAGATGATCAAACACCAAATTCATTCTCCAAGAACAGATCTTTAATGATGGCCAGAAGACTCTGAAACAAAGACATGATTTAGACTGTTCAAATGGTAGAGCAAATCAATTCAAGAACATAGTTCAGAACCTAGAATAGACAACTGTATCTAGATCTGAGCGTAATATTTAGCAGGTTCAACTGCCCTGACAAATAAAACAACACCACCAAACTAAATACACAAACTTAGCAAATAGTAAGAATCCTTCTTCACACAATTTAAAGTGCTATTATAGCAAACTCCTCCTCAGGTTTGGCATGGTTATTGGTATTGTTTATTTGTAATTAGTTTATTTATGCTGTTATCCTGAAGTCTAGAGTTACTGTCACTAATTACATATATAAAATGTAAATAATGTTTGCATATACAAATTCAACTGGGAGCAAATGAACTATCTATGATGGTACAGAAAGTAAACCGAGTTATAGCAGCTCATGAAACATATAAAAGCGTATTAATATAGTTAATACTTACTATCTGCCACTGCTTTTTTGCCTAGAGGAAAAACAAAAAACAAGCTGAACAATGACAGTTTAAAAAAAAATCCTATTTATATTTTACAGATAAATTTCAATTAGATTGTACTAATGATTTGCTAACTGGCTGTGAACAAGATTTAAAAAGTGTACATGTCATAGTTTTTATGGTACATTTCCATAAACATTGTACTTTTTTTTTAATTATTTTTAATCAACCAAGACTCCATGCATTTAGAATTCATAGTCATCAAGACTCCTACTGTAATTCAAGGAAAGCTTACACAGAATGGTAGTTTTACATAGTTTATGTATATATACAAAACAGAAGGATGGAAACCGAAGTAGTAACAATAGTTTGTCTTAAAATCATCTTCTGTAATTAAAACAGCTTATTTTACATTCCCATTTTAATTTTTCTCCTAAAAGACCGATTTACAGTGCCCAGACAAAAACATATGGAAAAGAATTTGTCATAAGGCAGAGAATGCAATCTCCATCCTTGGAAATATTCATCTGAATTCTGAATAAATCTATGAGCAACCTGATCTAACCACTTTGAGCAGTGGTTGGATCAGATGACCTCAAGAAGTCCCTTACAGCCTAAGTTATTCTACAACATACTATTCTATAAGTAAATATATTAAATACAAAACTGCATCCTAAACTGCAGGAAGGGCTACAACCATTAAAAGTTATTTTCACTTTAAAGTAATACTTAGCATACAGTTCCCCCATATCAAGGTTTTGGCTCTCAAACCCTACATCACTGCATCTATAAAGCGGCATGAAATGAACACAAACTTGAAACAGTTTTGAATTCTGCCGTAAATGAAAGGAGTTGAAGCAAAAATTAAACTATTTTTTTCTCTCTGTTCAGCTACTTATGTTTAAGCTTGTAAGTGTAGTATAACAGGTTTGGACATACTACAAGTTATTTGGACAAAGAGAGAAATGTTGAGGTAATGTCAGTCAGCTGTTCCCACAACGAGGGGTTACTTTGCCCTGTTAAGTTTGTCTACAGTTTATAACATTTAATTCTTCATGACAGCTAGTACAGAGTTTGACTTGGAAATTTTTCAGCATAGCCCAAATTGAAGAATGGGACCTTTAAGATAACATAATCTGTTGTAACCTTCTGCTTTGAGGGACCTGGCCCACTCAAATTTGCTAGATTTTCATAAGATGTTCCATTTTTTCTCTAAGAAAGTGATCCAGTATCACCAAATAAAACACACTTTAATGTTCAGCAGTGTACCTCATATTTTGAGGTGCATCAGCCCAAAATTATAATACTTAATACAATTCACATGGGAAAACCTTCTAAAAATTATATCTTTTTAGTAGATATTAAGCAAAAACAAACAAACAAACAACAACAACACAAAAAAAGGAATTAAAAAAATTAAGTTCTAGTTCAAAACAGCCTTACATTCATTCTGGAAAAATCTACAGGAGAAGCCTCTGGCTACACATTCCAAGTTAGATGTGTGTTTTTCAAACCACTAGCTACATCACTTAATCTTCATAAAGCACGCACAGTTACACTAGTATTTAAGTAATTTTGTTAGTGTAGCCTTCTACACTGAACATGTTAAAACTTTTATGGCAAAAACTTGGCCTTAAGAAAGAGTTAATTTCTTATTTGCTGGATATTTTCAAGGACAGAGTTTGAACTGTTAAGGACATTCATTCTATAAACCAGGATTTTAAGTAACAGCTAACGAAGATTATAATGTTTAACTTACCACCGTATGAAATTTTGTAATAGGCATAAGCTGTTAATGCTATACCGACCCACACTTCTTGATAAACTGTAGAGAAGTAGAATTTCATGGCTCTCCATGACTTCGGAATCATGGTTTGCATCATCTGAAAGTTATAACAAGTTCTGTAATGATGAGTTTTGCACTATATTCTTATCTGCTATATAAACGTGTGTGTATATATATGCACTTTTATATATTTATATATGTTAAGCATACAAAAAGTATTATTTTATAAATGCATATATACTTCACATATATACATATACATATATATATGCTTTATATACATTACACACCCACATTTATATATGCATATATATATATACACATCATCAGTAGTTTATGGGTTTACAAAAATAATCCTCAAACGTGCAAAAATACTTATTCCAAAGCACAGCATTGAAAATTCAGCATTAAGGTTATAACTTATGGAGTAATACACAGCTGCACACACATGCACACATTCCAGCTGATGAAAGGATTCTAAGATGAATCAATGGAGCATTTGCAGAGTAGCAATACCTAGGCTCCTCTTCCTTTATCAGTTGGTTTCTGTTTGTTTGTTTCCAGACTCTCGGGAGCAAAACCTTGTTCCACACAAGCTAGACAGACTCCTTCCTTACACTACCAAGTTAGTTTCCCTCCCCCCCAACATCTAACATGTCTCCCACCATGGTAATTTTTACTTAAAATAGCAAAATATATGATAAGCTACTAAATTCATGATTTATCATGAATATATTACTTTCAAAATATGTCCCGAAAACAGGAAGCCTATTGATGTGTTTTTTCCTTTGTATCCAGCTTTGTTAGTCAAAATAAACACAGAAAACTACATAAGATACGTTTTAAAGTAAACCTTACTAACTCCCATGCAACATGTTGGCATACCATTTGCACCACGTTACACAGCAATACTACGTTTTCTGTTGTTTTCTACCTTAAACAGATAGAGCACTTCACCCAATATAATGCAACCCATTAAAGTCAGCTAAATACAGATATGGACAGTATATGTTAAGCCAGAATCCCAGGCTAGAAAAACAGATTTTTTTTCCAACTTCTGTGAGATCATTCTCACTTATTTCCCATTACTAAATGTGAAGCATCTTTTGGCAACCATCAAGGATAAAAGGATGCAAGGGTAGCTGATGTCAAAACAACTGGAAAAACCTAGGTACTTCTTAAACAATGAAAGCATCTTTTTGGAAATTAATGTATGAATACAGACAAGTGCACATTTCTCTTTACTAGTTCAAGGGGAGACATCTCAGTCACGTCCATATTTCCTGAAATAGCGCTATGCTTTCACTGGTGCTACCACAAGCACTGAAAACCCCTCCCCCGGGTTTCTAGCACTTGTTTCAGACGAGCGACATAATAGCGGAATAGCAGAACATACCAGCAAACAGGAGCTGAATAGGAAGGACGTAGAGCTTTTTCCCACCACCACAAAACCCAAGGACGAGCACTGCCACTTCTAATTAGCAAGCCGGCAGAGACCCTTCCCCAGGGCCTCGGCGGACACAACGCTGTTGAGGCCCCTTCTCCGAGATCCGTCCGGACCAACGCCGAGTTCGCTTTCTCACCC
>VXAA01004495.1:105777-152027 GCA_013399115.1 Anseranas semipalmata
GCGCCACCGAGCGCAGACGCCGCACCCAGAGAGGCGGCCGCCGCCGCGCAGCGCCCCCTGCAGCCGCGGAGGAGCAGAGCGCCCCAGCTCCGTGCCGCCGTGCCTCCTGCCGCCCCGGCTGCCGCTCCGCCTGCCCCGGAGGAGCCTGGCGCCGCGCTTCAGTCCCGTCACGTCTCTCCCGTCACCCTCAGAGAATTCATTTCGCTGCGAGTCTGTACTCCGGCCCTGACTGCGCCCTGTCCCAGCGGTCGGCGCCTTTCCCGGGAAGGGAGCGCCGCGAGCGGCCCGCGGCAGGACAGTGCCGGGAGCGGCCCGTCACGCGTCCCGGCGCTCGGGGAGCAGCTTGGCCCCGAGTGCCGGGGGGCACCCGCCGGGGCAGATTCACGCGGGCTGGGGCGTCTGCGCGCCCGCGGGCCGTTCCCTCGGGCGAGGGGAAGGACGGGGCGATGGCGATGCCAGAGCAGCTCTGGGCCGTTGTTCCGTGGTGTGAGGGGGAGGCTGAGCGCCCCGCGCATCTCGTGACGTGCGATTCGGGGAAAAGTTTTATTGTTACAAAGGTGTGGTGTTGGGGCAGCGATTCGGCAAAAAGCTTTCTTGTGGCACTGTTGGGGAGTTTTCTGCGCTGTTCTCTTCTGGTTGGCTGCCTGAAAAGCGCGGGCTTCGGGCTTGCAAGGTGCTACCACGGCAAGCGAACGAGAGGAGCCGGCGGGGACTGCCACCCCCCCGAAAGGTCAAAACTGCACCGTGAGGAAGACTTCGATGCCTTCATCAACGACCACCGGGAAGACCCTCACCCTTTTCAGGGCGCATGTGCAAAGGAGTGGGTAATATGTTAACGCCTTATAAATATGGAACACAGTCTAGAAACTTCTGCGCCCAGAGCGCATGTGCAGAAGGGGTGGGATAGTATGGTAATAAGCGTATACATATGTATCCTATGGCTGTAAAAGGGGTAGCTGTTGCTCCCCACGCTGTACGTGTTAGGCGGGGCTATCCCCTATGTACCCGGCGCCGTTATAATGAAGGAATACCTGCTTAAATAACACATTGGCGTATCAAGTTATTCTGGCGAGGCTTTTCCCCGGATTCACGTGGAAGGGAGCGTGCTTCATCTCGAGAGTGCCCGCGGCCGCCATTCAGCGGGAACAGCTCCCCGACCCCACCGCTCAGGAGGCTGCGCCACAAACATGGCGGCCACCTCCCCTCAGCGGCGGCGCCCGAGCGAGGCGCCTGGGTCACGTGCCGTGGGCGGGGCCGGCCGGAGCGCGGGAAGAGAGGGAGGACGAGGCGCGGGACGCGGCGTGCGCCGCCGCCATCATGCTGCGGAAGCTCACCGCGGAGCAGATCAGCGAGTGGTTCACCATTGACAAACCCGTGACCGCCGTCGAGTTCTTGGGGGCTGAGGCGCAGGCTGCAGCCCTCTGCGATCCCCTCTGCCGTCCCACCAGGCCTCTCGCCGCTCCGGAGCCGTCGACAGCCGCGGGGTGAGTGCAGGGCTCCTCGTGCTGAGGGTGAAGGGCTGTGTGTGGGCACCCGTGGCTTCCCTCCCTCGTCTGCATGCCTGTAGCCCAGGGTGTGCTCTCAGGGCCTGGGCTGCCCCCTCTGCCCACCCTGGGGTGTCCGGTGCCTGGTGTGGGTGTGATTCAGGGTGCCGCTGTTATGGGGTCCCAGCGGAACAAGCTCCGAGTGTGTGTGGCCATGGTCTGCGTGCAGGGGCTGTTCAGGCTGTCTGGTTTTGTCTTTGCCTCACGAGGAGCACAAAACTGGCATGTTAAAATATCTACTCTCAACCAGTAATGTAAAAGTGGTGCTGTTAGTAAGCTCTGAGTTACTGTCTGAGATCTGCATTTTATACAAGTAGTTAAAAAATACAGAAGTGACCAGATAGAAGCTAAACTTACGAAGAACTTCTAAAGAATTCTAAAAGTTCTTTAAGGTTACTTACTGTGCTCATGAATGTAGATCCTAAGCCTAGTATCTACCAGAATTGTGGGACTTCTAACCCTTTATTTAGGTGTCAAAAGCTTTTCTGTAGTGCTTGAACTTGACAAGAGATTCTTGAACCCAAGTGAGTGCTAAGCCACCAAAACCTGAGCAATGCAGAAGAAAGTTACGGGATTCATCTAGCCTTGTGTGCATGGGCAAAGGTAAATCACTATCTTTGGTTAGATGTATCGCTTCCCATTCAAAAGCCTTACCAATTAACCTAATTGTGGAGTGTGACAGTTGTGCTGACAGAGAGGAGTTACTTTCACTGTTGTTTTTTTCTTTTCCCTGTGAGAAGGACAGAGAGGGAGAGGGTATATACACTTCCTAAATAACCATTTATTTAGATGTAGACATAATTTGCTTATCATTAAACATGGATAAAAGCTCTTGTGTAGATTACAGGTGTGTGTGTGCTGCTACAAAATGAAGAGAACCTGTGTAGGAAGGCCTGTTTGGATAGCCATGTTTTGTTTCCACACATGTTTTACAGTTCTGGAATATGCTTACAGTTAGAGGGATTTTACAAAATTGAGGAATCTTGATGAGGCATATGTTATAGGAAACACTTTGGATTTTATTCACTGGCTTCTTAAAGCATTTGGAGAGCTGAAAACAAAAGATCTTCTTTCATTTTGTTGAGGCTGGTTGTATTATAGTAGTTATTTTAATATTTCCTTCAAGACTTTTAACTTTTTAAAATAAAAAGCAAAATTATTTAAAATGTGTCAAATGCTTATTTATGGATTTCAAGCCTGATATGTAACTGAGCATTGATGGAGACTGGCTTCCCACCTCTTGTCTAAATTTATGTGCAAGAATGTGTAGGATTTATACCAGATCAATAATGGTAATAATAGGGGTGTTATTACCATTAGAAGTGTATGTAATAACAGTTAATATTTTACAAAAATGCTACTGAGACTGTCTAATGGGATGTTAAAGCTTCGTGTCTCTCTTAAAAAGAGATTAAGGTTTCGTTCTCTTCAGTTACCAATGATGCTTTATTTTCCAAGGCTTTTAAGTTTACCTTGTTATCTGAACTACCTCTAGAACAACAGTATTAGTAGCTGAGCTTCTTAGAATAATTTTCAGAGATTGTGGTTAGAATTTTGATCCTTAAATAGCTCATCAATTAACTTTTTAATTCCTCTGAGTATGTTTTACTGAATGAAAGTAAATGTAGACCCTTAAATCCTTTCTTGTCACCAAAACAATTGTGGTTTAGATTAAAGCATTTAGAAGGTTTAAGTGTGGGAAAGGTGGCTATGCTCTTTAACTCGCACGTCATAGGTCTAGCTCTCAACAAGTTAGCCCTTTTTTATAGCCAGTTTATCTGGCTAAAAACATTGCAGGCTGTTTGTTCTGTCTGACACCTGCGCAGGTGGGAAACAGTGCTGCCCTTTGAAATTATTGCCACTCACCTTTCTGCCAGTGGAAGTTTGTGTCACCTGCCCTCCAATGTCAAAAATATCAGCAGGGTTAGTGTGAGGAATTGTGTAGTTTCACATTGCCTCATGCAAATCATGTAAGCCATTTAAAAAAAAGAAAACAACACTTAAACAGTTGTGTTCTAAGGCAGTGACCTTCAGCAGGAAAATGGTGACTGGCCTGCCACAATAATACTGCTGATAGAGTGGAAATCTACGGTGTAAGCAAAATTCCAGAAAAGTTTTGCCTTAGTTGGCTGAGATGCAGATTCTCTTTGTGGCATGCTACAGTAAGCCTAACAGATTTCTTCAGTATGTGTCTCACTTTTTGAGCTTGTCTTCCAGCTCTTTCTGCCTTTGCTCTTTCTATGCTTTTCTCTGCTTTTTAACTGAAGAGGGAGTACATGGCACTTTCATCTGATAAAAATATTTGTATTTTGTAAAATTACCTCTCATTTCTGTATTTAAAAAATAAATGGACAAAGTAAGGTGTTAGTGGACAGCATTTCCTCAGCCTTTGGATAATTTTTTTCTGGTGCCATCTCCAGTTCCCAGTTTGGTTTCTCCCCCCCCCCCCCCCCNTGCTGCTACAACTGTATAGAATAGCCTAGTATCTGCTTAACTGGTAAAACATACGTGAAAGTAGGTAAGCCTACTTTTCCCTAATGCTTTTCCCTAGCATTGCACTGGGAGATAATACTGAATTGACTGTGATACTTAGACTTTTTATTGTTATTCAGTGACTGCGTTTTAGCATATGTTTTAGTTGGTGGTCCTCGTTTCTGGACTTGGAAGACTTGCACTTGCTTGTATTAAATTGAAATTTATGAAGAATGCCTAAGTTGTATCGGTGGTCAGTGTGTTTTGGTGATCATAAAGGTAAGTGGACCTTACATGTTTACTGGCCTATCATTTTCCATAAAGTAACATATGGAAGCTAAATTTTGGGGGCTTTTTTCACCTGTTTTCCCATAGAAAGCTGTGAAGGTATATGTTTTAAACTTATTTATGTGAATTACCATTGCGGGGATGTTGCACACTTGACTTAAAAAATATTTTCTGAAGCCAGCATTGCAGGTGTTAATTCTCAATGTAATACTAATTCTGCTGATGTCTTTGATATGCTTAATACCTGTTACCCTCATTCCTATGGAAAAAGTACCTGAAGTTTAGCTCCTTGGGGAGCTTTTGTCAGAGAGAAAAAACTGTCTTCCAGGCCATCCCTGTCCTTGTGCAGGGTTCCACTTCTGGATTGTTTTAGAAGTGCATGAAAAGAATCTGACAGATTTTATTCTGCATCAAGAGGGCAGAGTAAGTTGAAATGGACACTTCTGTTATGTATCTTCAAAATTACAGCTAAATGAAAGGAGGGCAAAGAGTTTATATATACCAGCTCTGAGTGCAGATCTGAGTTTGCATGTACTCACAAAGTTTTACATATTTAGCTTATGGGAAGTGGTGGGACCAGTTACTTTTGGTGATGAGCTGCATTTTTTAATTATTCCAAACCTGATTAACTCTAGTCTTGTAGTACTTTGTTAGCTAGCTTTCTGCAGGAGTTTTGTTTTGCCTTCTTTGTATACGATGTTCCACCCTTCTGCGTGAAATGTTCTCAAGATCTATGAGTTTTCCAAAGGCTTCTTAAAATAGTATAGTTACCTTTTATGAAAACATTGTGCAATTTGTTTCACCCAATTTATATTGCATTACAAGTAAATTCTCTCTTGGGTGGAGGATACAGCTGTGGAGCATCGGGGAATATCTTTTAGTTGTGTGTTACCAGCTTGTGAAACTCTCAATGTCTTCTTCAGTATGTTTGAAAAAAATACCAGATCAAGTGTTTTTTCCTTTGTGGTCACAAAATAATGACTTTTGTGAATTGGGAAATGAGTCTCGCCCGTTTTTATAATGTGGCAGGCTGATGGAAAGGAAATCTGGAGATGGAGAGGTTGGGTAAAAGGCATGTAAAATTTGTTCCTACGGTGATGGGAACCCAATTGGAAATGCAGCAAACGGGGTTCTGGCATATGTTTTCACTGATTTTCTGCTCTAATTGTCTGCTGTGACCATAACTACTGTGTGTCTAATCAGTCCTGTAAAACTTTATTATGAACTCATAATGATAGATGATGGCAACTGAAAAACATGAGATTTTTTTTGTAAATTTAAAATGATCACCTCTTGCTTTTGAAATGATCTGTTGACTCTCTTGCTATTCTAGAAAAGTACCACGATTTATCAAAGTGCTGAAGTTTAATGCAGAGTCCGGGTTTCAGGAAAACTTCAAATAAGTGGAGAAGTACAACTATTTGAAATAAAACTATTTACAAATTTCTTAAAGGCTAGAGAGCTAGTTGTTAAAAGTGCTTAAATACCCAGTGTTTCCATTTAGTTGTCTGGCTTCACAGTACTTTGGCATGTGCAGAGCACAGTTCAGAAGCATATAGAAACAGTACATGCTGTGTGTTATATTTTACATTGCTTTCATTTTAGAACTTGTTGTTGAAGTTGAGAAATAACTGTTCAGCTCCAAAAGGTATTTATCAGTTTATTTGCTACAACTGACATTATATTAAATCGTACACAGTATAAAGTTCTCATAGAGCCTAAAAGCCGTGTGACAAATACAGAAGTTCTTGCCTAACACTTTGTGGAGTAGTGCTATTTCAAAATATGGAAAACAGTCTGTTCTTATTTATACATTTGTACCTGTCTATCTATATGCTAAAAATAAAACGCTGCAATGCTTCATCAGCAACATTTATGTTTTTCATTAAAAGATGCCTTCACACACAACATCTTTAAGGAACTATGGAAATGGGAGAAGGGTTCATACTTATAGCTAGTATGCATTATACAAACTTTAAGCAAGGACTTGGATTTCTGAACTTGTATAAAAAGGGAGCGTATTACATTTCCTATTCCTACGTTGGTGGATGGCAATCACAACAAAGGAAGACAAACGCTACATAGCTTTCTGAAAGAAACACAAAGCAACTCAACTTGATGGGTAGTAATATGGTAGATTCCAGATTCTGTCAGAGAAAGTGGGAAACATGCTTTGTGTGTTTTTGTCGACATAACTTGAAACCGTGGGGATTTCATCTTTGTCTGATTTGTTAGAATTGTCTCCACGCAGGCTGAAATGTTCAGAGCAAGTTGCGTTCCATACATCCACCAGTTGCTCTTGTTGGTTTTCTCTCTCAATGGTAGTAAGGAAATCTTTTAAAACTTGCTTGAATATGTAGACTATTTCCCAAGGTAAAACATCATTTTCTGCCAAAACTTCACGAAATCTAGAAACAAACGAGAATTGAAATCTAATCATAAGTGCTGACAACTCTGCTGTTTCCTCGCTGATCTTTTGAGGGGAGGGGAAGGAGGAGGAAATGACTGCATTCTGGTGTCATTTATTCCTTGCTGCCACATTTCCCCACACACCTCCCCCAGAAGATTACAAGAGGAAAAGAGCTCTAACAATGCACTGGAAGTGGTCCAGCTATTCTGAGGATTGTTGTTATTTGGTATGCTTTTTTTTTTTTTTTTTTCCTCCATCTGGGTAACTTGATTTAAACTGACTTTGCCCTTAGGTATATTCTGGGCTTTAAAAGGCACATAGGCTTCTTCTGTCATTTCTACATGCCCCTAGAAAATATATTTAAAATAGAAGTAGAGGAGAATTTTACATGGTAACCCTCCCCCCTCCCAATGGGATTTTCTTTAACAGTGATTTGCTGGTTTTAGAAACTTCAGGTATTTTGGACAATGAGGCTGGATTTTTGCATAACGGTGCATTGCATTAGTGCTTTAATTTGATTTTTGTTGTTGTTTGGTTACAATTTAATAAATATTGGGGATAAATAACAGAGGGAAAATTGAAAGTATTGAGAGGTCACATGTTTAAACATGCAAGACTTCCCTTGTTTAGGATTAGACCAGGAAAATCCCAATTTAAAAAAAAATATTTTCCATGTACAACATAATAAAGCACAGATGTAATTTCTAAAACACCTATAAAAATATGTTCAAGTTGTTGGTCCTTCTTACTCTGGAAGAAGGATCAGAGCCATATATAAGCTTGGATTAGATAGATAACTTGCAATCCAGTACTCAAAGGTGGATCAAAGCTAAAGGAGTCGGAGGTGGTTACCTGCTGAGGACGGTTCCAGTTTGGCAGGGTTGGATTTGAGAACAGAGAACTTCAAGCTGCCGTTGCTCAGTAGCTGGAATTGTTGCCTGAGGATTTTGGTAGTTCTTCAGCCAGTTGTAATCCATGCCAGTTTTCTGGACTTTTTGTTCATTTTCAATCTCTTGCACTAATCTTTCACGCTCTTTCAGGTGCCATTTCAATTCTCTCAGCAAGGTTTTTGTAACTAGTTCTGATCCAGGATATCTTGTGGATTTGTAGGAATCATTCTTTGACCATTTCATCCAGCCAAAAAGTGGCATTTTTAAGCTGTGAGGGGAAAAAAAAACCACACACATTTTGCTTCTTTCTTTCAGATCAGTAGTGTTTATACCTACAGACTTCCTTTTAAGCAGCTGAACGTTTAAAGGAAACTTTATTGATGATAGTAAAATTTCTTGCACTGCAATATAAGAAATGATAACAATAATCGCCAAGCCGTAATTAAATCTGACAAGCCTTACATTTTATAATATTTTACATCTGTTTTCTGAGTCAACACTTACAACTCTGTGAAGTTTACAGCACTTAAAAGTGCATATTTATCATCTTGAAATTACTTGACTTTTTTTTTATCCTGATAGTATATGTGGTGGATAAAAAATGAAAAATAAAAAAAATTGAAGTAATCCTTGCATGTAAAAAAATAAGAAATGTTAAATAAAGTTAAGTGCTGGAACCCCATGCATGTCCTGTTCTTTAAAACTTCTGTATCACTTTTTATTTTAAATAAATTCTTGTTGACGTAACCTCTGGAAACAGCAATCTGGTGGAATAGACTTCTAAATTGCAGTTAGTTAGAAATCATGCAGGCACAAGCATATTAATTGGAATGAAATAACATAAATTACCTTTGCAGTTGTCTGAACCGTGTTGTTTCAGGTGAGTTTGCTTGAAGGTCTCTTATTCTAGCATGTCCTGTTTCCAGGCTGTTACTACTGGTGGAAGAAAACAAGGGTTTTTTCTTTTTTTTTTTTTTTTTATTTACTCAAACTGTGCTTAGAAAAATGGCTTTCTGTACTGAATATGACAGTTTAAGTTTTTCTGCTTTTAAGGTTCTTTTCCATCCTCTATACCAGAGAGCAGTTGTAATCCATTTAACCTAATATGGTCTCTCAAATACTCGCTACCAAAGTCCATTAAGATTTCCTACCTTTGAATTGAGTTCTGCCGATGGCAGCAATTAAAAAAAAAAGATGGTAACAATTTCAAATGCTTGTTGCTAAATCCATCCGAAGGTATTGTTGGCAGTGAGATGAATAATGATGGTCTGAAGCAACTACGGACGTGCTTCTAGCTAAAGTTAGGGCTGTCGTATGATGTGGTGCTTGGCTGTGCATAGCTGTAGGTCACAGTTTAGAGCTGTATTTTTATGCCTGTAGAGGGCTAAAAATAGCTCTGTTGCTTTTATCATCAAACTAAACTTTCAGGCCATTGGGATGCTGAAAGACTCTCCCGTTGGAGGGGGGAGCAGGCTGTTCTGTCAGTTTTTAGCGGCTAAGAACAGTCCTTCTCCAGTACAGATCAGCTACAGCTTTGTTAACTGAGCGTTGACAGAAGAGAGCTATTTGACAGTTGCTCAGGATTTTGTTGCTATATTAAATACCTCTTCCAGATGAATTTTATCAATCTCATGCTACTACACTTTTTCATTACTGTGCATAACATAGCTGTTAGCATTTTTAATTAACATTTCAAATGTGTTTAAAGAAGCCAGTCTGCAACACCTACGGTGTGCCATGAAAGACGCAGTAATCTAATTAAAGGAATGGAATGATAAGGAAATGCAAATTGAGGTCAAACTGCTGTAAAAAGCCCGGAATTGTAAGTCTTACCATAGACTTTGCTTCTCTCTCAACTGGCTGTCAGTTGCCTTTTCCCTCTTTCCTTGATGAGTACTTTGAGCATATCCATTTTTAAGATTAATTTTCAGGGATGGCATTGCGCGCACTAAAGGTCGCTGAAGCAGCCATTTTCCGTTCCAGTTATCTGGTCTCTTCCTATTAAGCTAAACGATGGGCAGGGTATACTAAGTGCTTTCTCTTCTCGTCTGTCTTGTTACAATGGCTATCTTTGCTCCTGTAAGTATTTCTCGTTCCTACTTTTTTGCCTCCACTGGTGTGTTGAACTGTTGGAAGAACAAGGCTTCTGTAAATTTGTTCTAGATGTCATACAACATAAAGGATGACGTGTAGGGCTGTTATTAAAACTGATACTACTTATACATTGGAAAAATTCAGATGTCAGTGTTAATTCTCTTCAACTGGAAGGTTTTCACATTGCATTGTATGTGGTACTATGAAAAAGGAAGGGAGCTAGGTTTATGATGACAGAACTGTCCTGACAGATTTTCAGATGAAATTAAAATGTTCCTTGCCACCTCCTTTGCAGCACAGTTACCATGTCACCGCTTACTTTCCAATTTGATACAGTGGAAAAAAAAAAAACTGCTGGACAGCATAAAACCACTGTAGTGTCTTTGCAAATTAAGGAGATGTATGCTCGAAGGTGTGCAAATTAATGAAATGAGAAAGCTACAACAGTGGGGTTTTTTTTTTTTTTTTTGGTTGCATCATCAAATTTTGTGAGTCTGGATACTGAGAATGCTGCTTACTTTTCCCCTGGAAGAAGGACAGTAAAGCTGAAAACCGTGTTACTTCTAGTTCTGTACGCATTTCAGATCTGCATTTGGGAAGAGATGACTTCATGCGAGTTTGACACTGGGAGCTGGAACTTCAACGCAGAGCACTAGTTCATGCAGTTGCTGTGGGGGGAGTTGGTTACTTCCAGCTCGCCCTCCATGTTCTCAGTTTTGCAGTGCTGTGTTGGGATGGAGGTTACCGCTTGACTTCAGCAGATAGTGGGTCTGTTCCCTGAAGGCATTAATGAGAGAGTCATTATTAGTAGCTACAGTTGTTACAACTTAGCCTGGGGGGAACAAAGTCTATATTTTGATTCCTCTCATTAATTTTTAGGCAGTTTTATAACATAATTACAAATTTTGTGTGTGAAGTCATTACTACTTACATTCA
The DNA here is from genome assembly GCA_013399115.1 of Anseranas semipalmata. Lineage (NCBI taxonomy): Eukaryota > Metazoa > Chordata > Aves > Anseriformes > Anseranatidae > Anseranas > Anseranas semipalmata. Next base: position 116,412 of record VXAA01004495.1, read on the forward strand.
GTGTTGTGGTGTGTGTGTGTTTGTTTGTCTGTTTATAAATACATGTTCTTTGACTCTTGTTATTGGGGGAAGAATGGTTCGGTCCCCTTGACATTCAAATGGCAATCTTGCACTTGTAGTCTGTAAATTCAGGGATGCTGTGTTTTTAAAAGTGATTTAGGTTCTGAATCTCTTGCCTTTTCTGAATCTTTCTCTGCTGGTATTAGTGACTAAAACACATTATAGTACTCGAGTGAGACCATAACATTAGTAACATAATGATGAGTAATTTTTCATTTTTAATAAACCATAATTTAATCTGCCACTGAAGCAGAGCAGTTGTTAGCTGATACTTTTTTGTGTAAATTAATCCTAATGGTCTGTGTGTATAATATAAAATGTCTGTTGAAGATTCTTAAAATTTTACTTCAACCTCCTTATTACACTTTGTTTTCCTACTTTTCTAGGCAAAGAATGTAATGAATTCCTAAAGCATCCATTTCTGTAGCTTACTTTTCTTTGAACTGCAGTGAACAGTATCTCCTCATATGCTGGTAAATCAGGGTGTTTTTTTCATACATGTATTTCTTAGGCTTGCTCTTAAGAAAACCATTTTTCTGTAGTGGATTTTAGGCTTGTCTTCTGATGTTGTCCTCAAAGTGAACTGAGGGAGCAGCAACAATTGCTGGAGCCAAAGTGCAGACTTCCTTTCATAAATCATCTCGGACAGTTTTGGTAGTCTTTCCTTGCTTGCTGTGACAGGTCCCAGGTTCATCAGCAAAGAGCCTTGCTGCAAAGGAATAGCCTTAAAAGGGCACAAGCTAATGGAAGATTAAATGGGTAATTGAGGAAATAAGGGTGGCAGCCAGTGGGAAAAATGGGATCTCTTTCCCTGCAACCCTGTGTAAGACATACAGATTATTTCTTTTTATTTTAAAATGGTCGTCTACAGAACAGGCTTTCTTGAAAAGCTCGGTGATTGCTTATTTTTATCCTATGGACTTCCTGGCACCAAAAAAAAAAATATTCCAAAACCTTAATATGTTCCTCTTTCTGCAGTACTCATTCTTCATCCAACCTCAAGTAAATAGGCGGTTCACATCAAACAGTTACTAGTTTTTGAACTAACTAAAATCTACCAGTTTACAAAGATGTTTCTGATGTAGGCAGTTGACTAGGAGCGTGTGTAACCTAGTTTGTGGAGATGCTGGGTGGGGTGGGGTGGAGAAAAGAGGGACATCTCATTATTCCTCTTTCTTGAGAGGATAAATGCTTATTTCTAGCAATTCCACTAAGCAATTCCATAAGCAGTAACTAAATGATCATATTGCACTGTGTGAAGGCATGGAAGCCCAGTTCGTTGCTCTCATCTTCAGCCTCAAATGGCTGGTACACAGCGTCATGTCTGTTCTGGTAGTTCCTCTTTCTCCTCTTTCTGCTTGCCCTCACAATTGTGAGGGGAACCTTGGTAAGTAAGATATTCTGGATATCTTACAGCTGGTGTGCGACTGCAATGACTGAGCACTTAAGTAGAAGCACTGTTTGCTTTTAAAGTTCTTCAGGGTTAAAACTTCTGAATTTCCTTGTCAATACTCTTCCAGCTTATATTGTCAACTAGGAGCCCTTGGCTCCATGTTAAAGGCACAGCGCAACTGCAGAGTGAGAATAGTTGCATCCACTTGTGATGGAAGTGCAACAGTCAGCATGGATTTAAATAGCTAATACTTACCACAATAAAACAGCGTGAGTCAGTGAGGTAGGTGCATGTCCTGAGGGTGCTCAGTGTACCCGGATTTTGACACTGAGAAAATGGCAAAACATAACTGCAAAGGAGTACTTGAAGAATAACAGTGAGGAGCTTTTGTGGATGTTTACAGGAAACTTCATCAAGGCTAAGTAATAGAGAAAAGCATTAGAGAAAATGAGGTGGGTTCTTACTTAGAGCTTAGTAAGTGAACAGTGGCATCTGTCATCACGAGTTCCTAACTCACCCAGATAGCAGCACCTTCAGAAGATGGAACTGTTTATGTCACGGTAGTATTTCTTAGCTAAAAAGAGGTGACAGCAGATGTTCGTTTTATTCTGTCTGATGCTTTCCAAAAACTTACTTAAAGAACTAAGTAAATGAATCTCTTTAGCACAGTAAACTTGGATATGTGCATGGCGTGTGGCTAAGTAAGTTTGAAGTTCTGATTATGACCTTCCAGTGCTGCTGTAATAAATGATTTGTTGTAACATGGAAAGCGCGTTCTTGAAACAGACTTTTCATTCTTGCTGAGAATTTCAGATTTGACAAGAATGGTAGTTCCCTAGGAAGCAGCTGTTTTTCCAGTGTAGCCTTTTCTTGAGAAAAGTATTGTTCTGTAACTATATTCTGGGAACCAGTGAAACTGTTCTACTTTGTCTTGGGAGAAAATGCTGCAAATCCAAGTCAGCTCCAAGTGCAGGAAGGAAGACTTTAATCTTAATATACATGGCTTCACATCGCCTACGGAAAGGAACTTCCTAAAGGGACAAGCTGGTCCAGTGCTAAAATGGCAGTCTGCTTAAACCTGGAGCTACTGCTGCGCTTATCTGTATGAACTGCAAATTCAGTGCTGCTTTGTGGTGACTGAGTGTGCTGTGGGACAGCACAGTTTTCTTTGACAGAAAGCCAGTTTGAGAAGTTACTGACCTTGCACATAAGTCACCTCACCTGTCTCGTTGTGCCATGGAGCTGGGCTTTTGAACTGCCTCGCTGAAGTGATTTCAGGGGGGGAAAAGAAACTGACCTTGTAAAAACACTTCAATTTAACCAAATATTGCACCGTGACAAATTGCAATAAGAGGTGGAAGAGAAGCTTCTTATTTTTTACTTCAGAAGATTTTAGGACATCTGTACCATCGGAGATGGTTCTGATTTGTATTTGAAAGAGGCAAATGTCGTTCTCTTAATGAATGAGACTGGTAATAACACACCAGGAAATTGTCATCGTAATTCTTGTTTGCCCAGAAGTATTGATGGCAGGCCGTGACCGCTGCTAGCTAGTGGTGTGTGTGCCATACTTGTTTGTTAGCATCTGTAGGTAATAGTCACGTACTGTGGTTTGCTGCCTGACAGATTTTGTGAGGGGCTGATGCTTCACGTTACATACCAAGGTTACCAATACTACCAGTCACCTGAGAAAAGCGAGATTTCATTTTTGTAGCTATCTGTAGCTAGCAGATAGGATGATCTGCTTCCATTTATAAACTGTCCCACTCCTTGGATTTAGTGATCAACTTTGCAGCGCATTTTTCTTTTGATGTGACAGAACAACTCGCTGGAGCTGTTTTAGGCTTCAGACAGATGGTGAGTCTACCTCCTCAGATCTCTTCAGACAGTACTGGGCTGCTTTCACGTGTTAACAACTATGAACAAAACTTGCCACAAGCTGTGACAGCTAACAACAGTAATAATTCCCTTTTAACAGTGCTAACTGACAGAGTTGTGTTAGCTATCGTTGTACTGCCATTCCTGTGACGAATAAAACCAGGACGTGCTTGAAGCTCATTTCTTCCAGTTGTTCTTTCTGTAGCATTCACGTGTCTGGTGCTGGTGACACGTCACTAATAGGCAGGGGGGTTACAGGCAGGAGTTAGAAATCGAGGGGATCCTGCGTTTGATGCTTCATGGGCACTTTTTAATTATAGACTCTTAATTGCACTGTAATTCAGAGATTTTAGCTGGTTTGTACCAAATTGTTAATCATCTTTTTTTTTTTTTTTTTTGTAAGTTTCTTATTAAGCGGATTTTTTGGCTATTTGGCCAAGATCCTTGCCTTTATGGTTAGCAGGAGGGGATGAATTGTGAAGCTTCGAGGAGTACAAATGCTTTGTGGATGTTGCTAAAGGACCAGAAGCAGTGCTTGATTGTCACTGTGGTTTTGATTTAAGTTAACGCGAACGCCCATCTTAACTTCTAATTCATAACTAACCGTAACAACATTAATTTCTGAAACTTACTGTTTAGTGTGTGGTAGAGAGGTTTTGTTGTGTGGCTTTGTCACCATCTGCCACAGGTAATAGTTGCCCTCTTCTGAACAGCCCTGCTTGAGCTCTGGCTGCACAGAACAGCTCACCTCCAACAAGAGACCAGTTCTTGGAGCCCAGCACTTCGTCCCAGTCTCCCCCACTGGCAAACAAAAATCTCGGAGCTGCAGAGACTGTAAACTTGAGGATTAGAGCTGCTTCATCCTGGCATTTGTGGCTGATACTCCTCTTGGATTTTTAACTGTGGATGAGGTGGAAGTCAGAAGGGTCTCACAGAGCTATTAGTTTGACATAAAATAAATATTTTTGAAATGTTAAGCTTATGCATTCTATCCAAATCCAAATGTTTCCCCTGTGTTTTGGGGGGATTTTGCAGAGTAGTTTTAGTGTGCTCCCTCCCTCTCCAGCTGGTTCAAGGGTTAAAACAGGAGTTCTGCATAACTGTTAGGAGGAAGAGCCGTGCAGGCGGTCAAGCTGTCTTTAAAAGAAGACTTTATCACAGTCTAGCTAACTGGCTATTTAGAACAGTGCTCTTGAGTGGGGAAAAAAGATGTACCACATCGATTCTTAGATTCTTAAAATGAGCTGTAAATTATTTCATAAAATATGTACTTTAGTATTTAAGGGCTAAGCTTCACTTACTCTGAATCCAAGTGATAATCTTCTGTTTCTTAGACTGGGACATTACAGCTTTCGAGTGACGGTACGATTTCTTTTAACGTTGGTGTGTTTCTGCAGGTAAGACCAGTCTTGTAAAAGCCCAGACTGCCCACTGCCAGCGAAAGGGAGACTCATTTTTAGTGTGTCCTTCAGTAAAACCAGTGGAAGGTTATTTACTGTCATGGCAAATGTTCAGTTATGTAAAGTGTCACATTATTTTAGTTTCAGACAAGAGACTTTGAAATGGTCTACTGTATATATTGTACTAAAATTGTACAGCAAAATATTTCTCTGTATGCCATAAAGCTAAGTGTTTTGTCAAGTGATTTTTCTTCCTGCCCCTCGCCCCCCCCAGGCTCTCTAAGTAGGCGGACGAGCTGCGTGTGACAGAAGCCACGACTCAGGGCAGTGCTTCTCTTGTGATCTGTGAAATGAGGGACGCTGGGTTTACATTCAGCTCCAGTCCCATGGGAACAGAGATTTTAATGGCAAATGAGGCAGAATATAAATGAACAGAAAGTGCATATGTAAGAATTTTTAAGAACACTGTCATAGAACACTTCAGGGTTTTTTGTTTGTTTGTTTGTTTGTTTGTTTGTTTTTCAGTTGTTTGCGTCTGTAATGCAAATAAATTTCAGGTTATATAGCCCTGATAGGAGCTTCTATCCCAAAATTAAATAGCTAATAGAAATTTACCTGAAATTTTTCGTTATTGGATAAGCAGCTGTCTTAATCTCTGGAGTATCATTACATATTTGAATATTTTCTTTATAAAACCAGATTTGCTGAGCAGGCAGTGTTCTTTTTCAGGGAATAATACCGTATATTTCTCTTCATTTAAAAAGCTGGTTTGTTTGTTTTTTTGTTTGTTTGTTTTCCAGACATCACTTCTAGAGATGCCAGTTGTGTTCAGTGCGTGTACTGGCATTTTGGTTTATGTTGCTGAGAAGAGCCAAATAAATCACCTGCAATTTGGAAATTGATTCTCTTTTTTGAGAAATGAGCGTATACAAAAGTGCTTTGTTTAATACTTCAGATGATGTTCAGATATTAAATTTACTGAGTGTATTCTGTTGTGATGGCCTTGTTGACTTATTAGAGGTCATTCTGTAGCTTGAAGAAAAGGAAGACCTTTCTCTAGCTGAATTTATTTAAAGAAGGGCACCCTCAATACGTTTGAGAGCATTTAGAATTGGATGTGTCAACGATTTCTGGTGTTAAACTGTGTTTTCCTTCTAGTAATGAAGTGGCATTCACTGAAGTGGCAGCTGCATTTAATTTAATGTCATGATGCTGATTTGTCCTTTAAACCCAAATAAAATATTTTTAAAAAGGATTTTCTCCCAATCAGATCCTCAAACTTAGTTTCAGTAGTCACATGTGCAAAGATCAGTCGCATTTCAGAAGAAGGTTATGGTGGTAAAACTACGTGGCAAAGAATAAGGAAAGTATCCCATCATCTCATAACAATATTAATTATCTTCCCAAAAGAGGAGTGCTGTGTACTGGCTCTTTGCCTATATGGAAAGCCTTCTGCTGGCCACTGCTGCTCAGGCTCGGCGTTCCTGTGTCTGCCAGCTCTTGGGAGCATTTTGCAAAACGGGTAGGTCTTGAGTTGCGTACAGCTTGGTAGGTGGCTGACGTGTTATGTTCTAAGCTGTTAGGGCGTATCAGGAGTTACCTGTTGACAGTGGCGTTCCTGACTGACGGTGTTCTCAGCTGTTTATAATTTTGTCAGCCTTTGTCCGTGTAGGGTGATAATTTTCAATGTCATACGTTTGCTGCAGGTTCAGCTGCAGAAATCTGGCCACTCCTGAGGGTGAAATGTGCTCTGGATTTGAGTAAGATCAAACTCCCCGTTTTTTAATAAGGGAAAAGGTAGAAAAAAAACAGAACATCTCAAGTCTCCTGGTTTTCTTTAAATTGAAATAATGACTTGAAATGTTCAATAATTGTGTTAGTCAAGAAAATACTTCTAAGTGTCTCTTAATTTTTTTAAAGTTCTGAATTTGTTTCATATACGCAGCTGGAAAGTTTTGTTTGCCTATAGTGTAATTTATTTAGGGGATTAAAAGACCCAGGGGGCTGAGTGCTGAGGCTGGAATCTGAAAGGCCTAAGGAATATCTGCTGTAATGGGGCAGGTGTACTGAAAGGCAGGCTTCCACGGGGTCAGAGGGGATAGAAGTGGGGAAGAGCTAACTGGTGTATTGGGCAGACATCTTCTTCCTGAGGGGAGTCCAGAACAGTCCCTTCATTAGTGTTGTCCTCTTCTAACGTAGAGCGGATCTGAATTTTCTGCGTCTTGTCATTCCTCTGCTGTCAGCAAATTCTCGTTGAAACTCATCAGAAAAACATTCCATCCCTTTCTGTTTGTCCATCTATAGGATGATACCTCCTGCAGCTGGCTTATTAATGATTGCACAGAAGGGTTGTATTGTTCTGATGACTTACGGGAGCGCCAGAGGGTTCAGAAGGAATTTTTTTCAGCTTGTTTAAAAATAACATTCTTCTGTAAGCTTTTTATTTTATTAAAGCTGCAAAGTTCAGCGTTAAAACATTGAGAAATGATGTAATGGAGGTTGTTTGTTCATTTCATATGCCCATATGCAATTTCCCAATTACATCTGATTTTCCTCAAGACTGTAGCCCGATACAGTGCACAGAGTGAGCAATGTTCATTCTTAATGAGTGGCTATTAAATATTTTCTTTATTCATTGCATAGCCTCAGGTTTAGTTACTGCATGCCGCTTTCTGAATACAGAAAGCCTAATGAACATCTGAAAGAAAATATCCAGATATCCAAACAAAAAAAATAATGCATTCTCACAAGTCACCAAGATCATACCATCCTCATTTTCCTGGAGTTACACAGGCAAAGGTCAGAAGCATGTACTTCTGCGAGCCCATTTTGAAGTGCTTAACACTTTATGTCCAGGACTGTTCAGTCGGATATATCCGGTATTATATAATAACAGGGTTTATTAGCTGACTTCATCTGCAGCTTAAACTCTCGTGCCTCTGCATGGTCTTTATGGGAAATGAGGAACACAGACCTGTCCTTCTCACCCGTAGCTGCTGCCTCTCGGGGAGGCTTTTTGATGAAGTGAGTTGCTCGCTGTTGCTTGGGGTTCTGGCACTTCAGAGCCGCTCTTCTACAGCAACGCTTACTGTCTCAATCACTGCTTTGGTGGTGTTGTGGGCAGATTGTATTTACTGCATAATCAGGTTTATTTTTGTGTGTCCAGTGCACTCAGTGAGGCTGCAGTCATAGGGAAACAAAAAATAATCAGTTATGTCACTAAAATCCCTACAATGTGTGCATGCAGCAGTGCCGAACTGAGATCGCATGGCCAAGTTTAATTATGTTATTTTCAACTACTGAATGCTTGACTTCTACAACTTCATTGTATTTTTTTTTACTTGCGTTTAATGCACATCCAGTGGAATAACCTACTTAGCAGGTGGGCTGACAGGATGTGTATGAACTCGTTGAAATCGTTCCTGGGATTCGGGCCTGTTGTGGAGTGTCCCCTGTCCAGCTATTTGAGAAGGGTCAGCGTGGTACCCCTGCTGCAGTCTTTCTGCAGGTGGGCAGCTGTTTCTCCCATGGCAATTGCAGAGATGCACGCAGAGATGCATTGCAGAGATCCTTTTGAACCCCATGTTGAGATATTCCAGAGCTAGGGAAACGTTGCTTTAGCTCTACGCACGAAATATTGTTAAAATAGGATATGAAGCAATTGGGAAGGCTTCTGTGTTGTTCCTCTCACATTTTGTTGACAGCAGGATGGTGATAAATACGTGGTGTTTTCTGTAGGAGGAAATAATGACGGATCTGAATGAATCATCTGTGGCTGCCAGGCTAATGCAGTTTGCCTTGACAGAGAAGGTGGGCATTTGTGGCATCAAGACATTGTGAGTTAGTGTGTGATGAGAAATGTGTGACAGCGCCATGTTAAAAATCTCGTGCTGTTTTCAGTTTAATTGTTTTTGAGGTCAGTTTTGCTTAATATTCTGGGCAAGAAATAGAGATTTCTGGAGCAGTGTCCATTTATAAAATGTCTCAAAGCCATTGAGAAACAGATTTGCTACCCACTGTGTAGCAAATGCTTGTGCTGGGTCCAGAGCTTAAATTAAGGTGCAAAACCATAGTTTTTACTTTTGTGTCCACAACTCTACAACATTTAGGTTCATTTATGATATGTTTTTAAATACAATTATTTTATGTGTGCAACTTTATTCTCTAGTGAAATCCACGTGATTTTTTTCTTTGTTTATGTAGAACAGATTTTTTTTTATCCCATTTCATTCTATTATGTCGTGGATAGACTTTCAGTCTTATGTGTAATGACATAACTCTGAATTTGTATGAAGTTCTCCGAGTGATCGTGTTAGTTTGTTCCTGACCACCATCATCTCTTGGCTCAAAAACAAAAGTTCTTTTCCATAAAGCGATGAGGAGATCGTGTTTATTCCTCTCCACCTCTGCTGTCTCTAGGGAATCGCACAAGAATTGTGTGTGTTTTCTTAGCAGTATTGTGTCAAGAACTTCTGAAAGCGATCTATTTAATCTTTATTCAAAAGAAATCTTAAGACTTCCATTAGGAGAGAATTTCCGAGGTACTAAAAACTTACAGGATGAGACTTTGGGAGCTTAGTTCTTTGGAATCCAAACAACAAGATTTAATATGGCACTTTCCTCAGGCTAATATCTGACTGCAAGGACAAAATTAATCTCTGAAGTTTGTTTGTTGAAGTAAGTACTGCATGACATGGCGCCTCTGAACTTAATGTATAATGCTGTTATTCCCAGAGAGATCTGTAACTGTTGGATTAGGAGTCATTTATTGAATTGTCATTTCTTTTCAATTTAGGCTGCCTATCACAGAGAGAGGCGGAACTGAATATGCTGAAAAATACAGACAAGAGGAGACACAAAAGCCAGATATACTTGGAAAAGAGCAGTTTGACTATAAACCAGGTAAAAAAAAAAAGTTTCCTATTATAAACTCAGAAATACCTGTCTTTTTCTTCCGTCTTCTCCACCAGATAAATCTATGAAACTTAACTGCATATTTCCTGTCTGTCTAATGCTGTGTATGTGCATTTGTTTGTGTAAGGCATGGTATTAAAAAATAACTTATTTTCTGAGCGCAACGGTCTATAATGCTGTTGAGAAATTTGATTGCACCTCTTTCCTAGGAGCTCTGGTAAAAGCAGCGTGAGGCTGACTCAGTTGTCAGGACAACTTAGCTTCAAACTCTTAACTGTGCTTCTTAATTTCTGAATTTGTTAATGTAGCTGATTTCCCAAGGAAAGGACATTCATGTGGTTTGTCTGTTCTGCGTGTCATTCTCTGTAATATTTTTTATCCCTTTGCTAATTTCCCAAAATTTGGAAAATGGAGAAATTTTCTAGAAATTACTGTCCTTCGGTGCGTGACCTCTGGAACTCGGGTGGGTCCTGCAGCCGTTCGTTTGGCTTGTCAGCAGCTGAGGCGCAGTAGGTGCTGTTGGTCTGTCCAGCAAGTGCGTCCAGCAGATGGTCCATCCGACCATCAGTCCTAACCACAACATACTGGCTGCCTCTTGTTCGCTTGACTTCACATAGCATTTGTGGGAGACAAGGAGGCATTGAAACTGTGGAATAAGGGGATTGAAAGAAGCTGGGGTGTTGTATTAACATGTTATTCTCTATTTTTTTTTCATGTGGTTTACTTGTGAAGGAGGGACAGTAAGAACTTGCCTATATATTCCTTAAATGTTTTTTTAACTCTTAAAAGTACAGTGGTTTTGATTAATTTAGGGAAATGCCATAAATCAGTTAATGTATTTCGGCTATTAAATAAGACTTGCACCTAAGGCTAGCAACTTAATTTAGCAATATGGATGGCCTGCTTAATTTTGAATGGGATTGATACTTGCAGTGTTTCTGTGAAAGAAAAGAGTTATAATAGGAAATATTTCTGCACAATCGTCCTGGTATGTTACTTTATAAATACCTATTTTCTCTTGGCCTACCCTAAAATGTTTCTCCTTGACATTTATACCTTCTGATATTCATTCTTGCCTTCCTGTGGATTCATGCAGTTAATTGTGCAGATTCTAAGAGCACCAAGTGTAACTATCAGCACCAACTGTCTGGAAGTCCATGTTCCATTTAAGAACATGAAAAATAGTTGCAAGTGATCAAAGCTTTATCTGCACCAGGCCTTACCCCTCTAAGCTGCACAACGTGGAAATCAGAAGATGATTTGCCCTGAAGGTTTCAGAGTCGGTATCCCTTCTGTTGCTGTTCTAACCAAGATGAGTTCCTAGCCTGGGTAGGAATGGACAGCCTATTTTAAGTCTTGCAGAGTTACTGGAACTGTTAGTGTGTTTTCTTATGCTTAGGTGTTTTATGAAGTAAGGCTGAGTTTAAAGTTTGTGCTTTCCAATGTCTTTGAAGGAGCATATGCTGTTACACTGAGAGGATAAATAGAAGTGCCTAAATTGCTTCTCTACTGGGAAAACTGAGATTGTCAGGGAAGCGTGCTTGGGATTTTGGCTTCTACAGAGCATAGTAGAAATGATACTGCTGTGAAAAGGAAGTTGACATGATTACATAAAAACAGAAGAAATGCTTTACAACTATTAGTTGAAAAAAGGAGAACATCCAGCAGTAGTTCTTCCCTGGCCCATTGGGCCAGTTTCACAACTGGTGCTGGCTGTCCGAGTCAGAGAGCTCCATGCACCTTTGTCAGTGGGGTCACAGGATGCTGTGCAGAGGGAATACCTTACAGAGCTATGTCTAGGTTTCATATATAGGGGACATTTTCCTACTTTAACTATGGGAAACAGATGTTTTTTCAAATCTGGGTATTCTCGGTCCTTACAGCACCGACTATAACTGTTGCATGGAAAACCTGATAGAGGTGGGAAGGTTATGTTGCTTTAGCAGGAAAATGCTGACACCCAGGATCTTTTCCCGAGCAGCTTGAGATTTCTTCCAGCATTGGTCAAATCGTGCAGAGTTCCTGATGTCTCAGTAGTGACATGTTTGTGCCAGAGGGAAGCCAGTCATCCATTGTACAGCGTTGCTGTGACAGGATGCTATATATGAATTTTCCTGGGGTATATATTAAGAATCTTTACTGAAAGTCTTTTAAAGAGGACACTTAATATTTTCCAGGGATGATGATATTAAGTTCCCTTTTGTATGTGTTTGGTAGCACTAAGTAAATAACTGTGCAATGATCACTTATACCTGTTGTCACATTGTGCAGAATCTAGGTAAAGAGTCTTTCTTGTTGGAGAGTGTTCTGTTTTTTAGTGTTTTATGCAAGTGTCTTAATGAACTGCCCGCATTTTGGGGCTTTGTGGCGTTTTAAGGTAGGAGTAACTCATTTTGTATTCTTTGACATGCAAAGACAGTTTGGGGGGTTGGAGCACATACAGGTTTGGTACAGAGACAGAAGAAATTATTCTGCCTGTTTCTGCTTCACTGCTGTGTGAGACTATTACTAAGCCCCCCCTAAGAAGGGCAGGGCTAACTGTGCAGTCCAGTATTTAGGCTGTGGCCTTTATTTTACAATAAATATTTCCTTTGTAAAAAGAATACTAGATTTCATTCCCACTACTGTGTGTATTACTTGAAAATGACTCAACGTTAAAAAAAGCGAATCTTACTGTATGCAAATAGGTGAGTAAATTCCACTGGTGCACCTGGTATTTTTTTATTTTTTAGTCAAATCATTTAACTGTAACTTGCAAAAATTACTAACCAAAGTTTTTCCCTGATTTTCCCATTGTACACCTCCCTCCCCACATAGTCACTTGCTGTTGTTTTATTTTTCAGTCAGACTGACAGCAGACTTCTGAGCAGAAAATCATGGTAGCACTAAAATTCTGTCCTTCGTTTCCCAGCATTAACTATGATTAACTACATTCTGTATTCTCTTGGCAGCAGTGTCACACTGAAAGGTCATAGAGAAACTTAACGATGTTTTAATTGCGAAGAGGTAGAAAAATAGTGGTCTTCATTTCAAATTAAGGGGTTATTTTGTACTGTGGATCTAGTAGGCTTAATGGGGAACACACATAAAGTTGGGTACATAACTAAGACATGTTTTTTTCAGTTTTTTTTTTAAAAGTTCTCAGCAACATGGGTAGATTTTGCACTTGTAATGCAAACTGTACAAAAATGCTGTTTTTTGAATTAAAAGCACAGAGAATTACAGAATCGTATATGTCCTTTACACTGGTGGTGGTTTATACACAGAAGCAATGTTCTTCCAGAGCAGCTGCCAGTAAAACAGTTGCTTAAACACAGAAAATTTCTTCAATCTGTTAATACTAAAAAGTATTAATTCTATTAATACCCATAAGTACGTGATTTAAACTTTGTAAAAGTTAGATTTTCAAATACAGTGATTATATTCCCCTGCTCATCTTTCTCCTTCAGTATTGTAATAACTTATTCTTGGTTATTTTTCTGACTAGATACTGCACTGCCTAAATGTGAGCCGAGGCTGTGGAATTATGTGCCAATAACTAACCATAAATATGCTGATATGCCTATAGCCAGACACAGGGAAGAGGTAATCTTGTTGTATTTTCTCTCATTATGGAATAAAGCTGAGAATCATGTGGGTTTTGTTTATTTTTGTTTCGATTTGTTTCTTTTTTTTTCTGGGGGTGGGGGGGGCTGCTGTTCCTGTTTTAAGCGTGGTCGGGGAGGCTTTGTTCATTGTGCAGAGCCATTGCACAAAAATTCTTTCAGGAAGAAACATTACTTTTACACTTTGTTTATAGATGTATATGTAAAATACATAAATGTGAGCATGTGCCCACGTTCTGTTCTGTGATCTGCTAATGCCTAAGAGATGATAGAAATACAGCATAATATTTTAGAGATTTGTTATGCCTCTGAAAGCTATTGATACTTCAAATCTGTTTGAAATCTGTTTTAAGTGTTTTCGTAGGCTTATAAGTTTTCTTGAAAAATTGTTTCAGATAGTGTCTCTGATAGAAAGCAATTCAGTTGTGATTATACAAGGAGCAACTGGCAGTGGTAAGAGCACACAGCTTCCACAATATGTTTTGGATTATTACACTCAGCGATCTATCTACTGCAATATTGCTGTTACCCAGCCTCGGAAAATTGGTGCCAGCAGCATTGCCAGGTGGATTAGCAAGGAACGATCATGGACACTAGGTGGATTCGTAGGCTACCAGGTATAAGAAAACTTTAAATTGTATTTAAAAATAAGGAAAAAATAAAAGCACCTTCTCTTCTTTCTTGGTTACCTTTAATCATATCTAGCATACTGAAGAAATGTTCTGGAATGTGCTTTTAAAATGGAATTGCAGGTTTTTAGCTGTCTGCTGTTAAACATTGATAAATAAATGTTTAAGCTTTTAAAGTTAGACAAATGGAAATGCTAGTTAGACTCCAGCAGAAATGTTTCATTGTCTGTGTTCTGGTAATTGGATGCATCTGTATCATTAATCACTGAAATTGTTGCAGGAGAACTACATTCTGTCATTTTTTTCCTTTAAAATCCTTAATTAACATACTCGATTTGCTTGGCTTTACTATGTTTACCAGTCAGCTATGATAAAACTTGCATGCAGTTATGACCAGATCATTTCATGAATCTCCTGTCATGGTTTCTTTATTTCAGAAACCTGAAGCAGTTTTTCATTTAAATCTACCTCCTCCTTTCACTTTGCCAAACTCAGCTGTCGTATCCCTCCATTTATGAACTTGATGCCACTTTTTGTCTTTTGATGCAAATACTGGTGCTTTAATCAGCTCTTTGTCAGTAACTACAATAAACTGCTGTGGTCATTGCTTCTGATGGTACTCTGACAATAGCTGTCTCTGGGCTAGCTTCGCTGGGTCCTAAGGCTGGTGGGTTCACACTGGTATTGAGTGGGGAGGATGTTTATGGTGAGTTGTATGCTTTTGGGATTCCTTTGCCAGGAAGAATATGATGCTCATCTTAATGGTATCGTCATCACTTCCTCATTCTTTTTCTTTTTTTCTTCCTTCTTCCATCCACTTAGGGCCATATGTTTGCTAACATACATGGAGAGCTTTCTTTTTCTGCATTGGTTTACAGCTCCAGGTTACATCAGAATTTACTGTGTATGGTGCCGTTTACCTATGTTAGATAGTCTTTCTTCGTTCTGTTACCCATTAAAAAAAAAAAAAAAAAATGTACAGATTCAGGTCTGATTTTTGAGCTGGACTAACTGACCGTTACTGAGTTGTTTGTAGCATGTGGGCTGCAGTGCCAAGACTCTGCCTCAGCTGTTCTCATCCTATGCTAGCTTTGTTCTGTGCCACATCCCATGTCTCCACTTCTCAAGGCTTCTGCTACTGTGCCAGACCTGTTCTCTACACTGCATCATTGTGTTGAGTTGCAAATACCTCGTTCTACCTAGCCTGATAGCAGGAACAAGCAGTTGTTCTAAAACTATAGTTGTACTACACAAAGATAAACAAAAGTAAAATAAATTAGATGTTAATACCTGTTAAATAAGAAAAATTGGTGTCACCGCTAAACCAAAGTAAGCAAATTACAGTTTGACAAATTTTTTTTTTTTTCCTCTGTATATTAGTGGGAAGATCCACGTCTGTACTTTTAAAAGCCTGTAAAGAATTATTTTCAGGCTAGAGCCCCTAGCTGGACCAACTAAAATTTTGATCCTTTATTTTATAACTTCTGGGATTTTTGATTTCTCCCAGAGAAAATACTTGCTTCCGGAGTTAACTTGTTCTGGGTGTTAGAGAGACGCTTCCATAGAGTTTTTTACAAGCTTAACTGAATGATTCTGATGGCTTTACACTATATTTCAGTTTGGAGTTCTTTGAGATCCATATTCCTGGAAATACATTGAATATCTGTTCACATCTGTGTTATTTTTTCTCATTGTGTTAGGTAGCTTTAGAGAACATTTCCTCGGAAGAGACAAGATTGCTGTACATGACAGCTGGAGTCCTTCTTCAGAAGGTAGTTTCTGCCAAAAGCTTAACTGAGTTCACACACATTTTCATTGATGAGGTAAGTTGGTGGAAATAAATATAATTTCAAATTTAAGAAAAATCTTATCTTTTGTCTCCCTTACCGTGCTAAAGAAAGAGAAATGCAGACATCTACCTTAACAAATGAGTAAAGATTCTTTGTATAAGTTGTCTGAACTAACAGTTCTTGATATAAGCTTGTCTTGGTGTACTTTGACCAGTGAAGCTTAGAACTGAGGGGCTGGGGAGGTCTTTGGGGAGTGCCTAGATTTTGATAAGAGTGCCATGAAATGACTTCTGAAATCTACTGCCTGGATTTCAAGAATGTGTCCAGCTAGGCCTATGAGGAGAAGGCTAGTTTTTTCTCTCTTGGCTGTCACTGCCTTTAGAAGGAGTCTTTATTCTTCAAGGATGTCCTGAAAGACAAAATAGCCCTCTGAAGGTTCTCTTGTCTTTTGACTGGCTTTAAAGTGCGCTTATGTGGATTCATTATTACTTCTATCACTTCACTAAAAAGCTAAAGAAAACATACTTGTAGGATCTTTACGATTTTGTACATATTTGCTTATTTTCTGATGTAAACGTTATTTGACTATTAAATATGGTCAAATGTGAAATTGTGCTTTCACAAACTGAGTGTAAATCACATGTAACGTATGACTAAATCTTGGAATGTAGCGGCATAGAAGAGGACTTGTTTTTTTTAATGCTGGTTTTAATTTTTATTCAGATATGGTATTGTAGCAAAAAGTGACTTTGATTTACTTCTCTTTACTTCATTTACTTCATTTTTGGTTATTTCAGAAGCAGAGAAGACAGTACTTGGTATAGCATTAAGCTGTTACATCCAAAGATAAGGAAACGCGGATTAGATATAAGATGCAAAAGTTCAACAATAAGATCTAGTTATATAGAGAAGTGTTAGATTGTTCCTTTCACTTTTAAAAATCATTAATTAGGGACAGAAGATAATGAGACGTTTCATGGCCATTTATGCAGGGGAACAGATTTATGCGGAGATTTTTCGAACCCCATTTGCTTGGGTGCTGTAATTTGAACTGATTGTATCAGCATGTACCACTTCTGTCAGCAGCTCCTGGCTTTCAAGACTGTACGTGCTTTTTCCTTCCACAGCCAAAACTCCTGTCCCTTATGTTTTCCATATGCCACTTTTTTTTCCTCACGTCTACCTTGCAGATCATGATCTTGAACCAATAGTCACCATTTTAGCAATCATCCACTTCATCCTTAATTAAAGGTCCCAGACTGGTTAGGGTGCTGTAGGTGTATTGGAACATACTTGAGCAAGACCTAGATCCAAAACTGGTAACTTCTCACAGCAAGACCTTGTCAGCCTGTTCAGATGTGCCTCAGCTGAATCTCTGTCACAGTGAGCAAAACTGAATATAAGTAATCTTTATTTTGTATTAAAATATGCTAATTATCTTACAGGGATCAATGTAGACCTTTTGAAGGTTGAGCTGTGGAAAAAAAAAGCTGCTATTAATTGCATATAAACTGTAACAATCCCAGAAAGGGATATGTTCATCATTGATAATGTTGAGTAGAAGTCTTTATCGAACTGGGCAACAAGAAGCCAAAAAGGTCAGATGGTAGGATGCATGAAGAATTGGACAGAAAATAATGTTTCAGAGAGCAGTTGTGTATTTTGATCATGGCTAGCAGCCATTTGGAAGAAGAGGGATCTATTTGATTTGCTCAGCTGTTAGGCAAGCAGATATAGTCCCTGCCTGGATCATTTGTGATCCTATGAGTACAATTCAGTTACCCATCCTTGGTATCACTTCAGCTGTTACTGTCAAATCTAGAGCTCGTGACTGGTTTTCTAGTCATTATTCTACAATTTATATGACTTAACAGTGGCATATGAATTTTTACAAAGGATGTTGTAGTCATCCGAACAGTTGTGTTGAGATTTAAAATGTGATTAAATTGCTTATTCTTAAAAGGTGCATTTTCTGCTATGAAAATGTATTGTTCCAAGTTACAAAAGTGTATAAAACATGAAAATATGCAGCAAAGGAAGAGATTATCAAAAAGAATAGCATGAGTTAATGGAAACTTGTGAAAAATGAAATTGTGGATGTCATCTTCCAGGTGCATGAGCGTACAGAAGAAATGGATTTCTTGCTCTTGATAGTCCGTAAACTGTTGCGTACAAATTCACAGTCTGTAAAGGTAGGTTCAAAGCATATTCTGATACTTTCTTGCAAGAATAAATTTTTACATGCTTTTGATTTACAAAGGGCATAGTTTTAAAGAACTTGCTTTAATATTTGTCATTATTTTTAACTAAAATATTATTTAGTTTGCCACTCTTCATAAGCAAGTAAGCTAAAGGGCATTCTTTTCCTGGCCAGTGTAATGTGTTCTGAGAGACTTTTTTTTCCCTCATGTTAAAATGCATTAGCTTCTAAAGTCTGCTTAAGGCTAAAAAAATGCAAGATGTCTATTTGACTAGAGTTATGTATTGGATATTGAGGACAGCGCTTATCCTTGGTTAAATATGGTGGCATTAACTTTTGGAAGTGTTAAGGTTGTTTTGTTGTGTTTTTGTGTGTGTGTGTTGTGTTTTTTAAATAGGACAACATATTTGTAAAAATGGCAAAAAAAAAATAAATGTATTGCAATTTCTAAGCAGAACTGTTTGTATAACATGGCTGAGATCTTTCTCTGCCTGCTAGAAACTTTACTGTTTACTAAAACAATTTGCAGAGATTTAGCATGACATATTCAGTCTTTGTGGTCTCAAAGTAACAGATTAGTGAATTGTAAGAAATTTAAATACAGGAAATAGAGTGAGGCTAACCCAGAGTATCTCTGTGCCCCTGTTTGGGGCTGCAGGAATTTTGCAAGACTGTACATGTCCCTTAAGTGCTTCAGTCAATTGTTGACTTAATGCAAACTGTTCTGTTCAAAACAGATGCAACCTGAATCTATGCTGCCTTTTTTGTTGCTAATGCAAGGGAATTTGTGTTCTTCTGCACAGTCGACTGCATTGATTCAAACTTGGATAACTTGGTCTTTTAAATCTCCAAAATGTGCTATGACTCACTTAAAGTGCCCTCCCCGCTGGCATAGGACATGTCTGTGTTTCTTTTATTTTTTATCCCTTTTGTTGCCAATAAGAAAACTCAGTACTTGTCTTTAAATTCAGAGACAGTAGCATAAGGCTATTCAGCATTTCTTAGCACTTGGCTCTGCCTACCAAGAGTGCCAAATAATTTGATGATACACAGTTTGTGAAAAGTTTGCCATCGATGCTGATTATCTGGTTAGTGTCAGCAGCAGGAATCTCTTCAGGTCCTATGATCTTTTCAGTTAGAAAACGTTGGGTAGACCTGTGCAGTGCCAGGAGTTGGACTCAGTGATCCTTATGGGTCCCTTCCAACTCGGGATATTCTATGATTCTATGATTTCTCTCTTAAAGGTTCCCGAAAGATTTTTTGTTTGTTACCATAATTCTGATTAAATCTCTCAAAATTGTTATGGGAAGAGTTTCTCTTTTACATCCTGTTCTGAAGTTGACTCTTCAGATGAATATTTTTCATGTTGTATAAATCTGAGACAATATTACACTTGTGAGTGCTTTCCCTTTGCCCCCCTTGAGTTTTTTTATGGCAAGGAGATGTGAAGTCTTGCACTTAATTGCTGCGTTTTAGCAGAGTGGAATGGGTCATTCATTTTGGAAACTATACACTAAGCCCAGTGTCTCCTGCCTCATCCCCTTCTGAAAAACTAAAGGGAGCTGTGATCATGTGGCAAGTTCATTCAGAGAATGCAGGATTCTCTGGGTCTCTGGACAAGTCTGGATTCATGAAACAAAGGGGTGCAAGGAGACCTGTTAAAAGGGGGAAAATGTCTTTTCAATTCATGATGATACAAAAATATATACAAAGTGTGTCTCTCTTAATCTGGACGTTGCAGGCTTCAGATGTAGCAAATAATTCGATGTTAGATGAGCTAGCAGGGTGGCGAGAGTATGGAGTACAACAGGATCTGCCTGTTGTGGTTCACCTACCAGCTATTCTGAATTTTCTGGCAGAATGTTGCTGCTAGGTCCCAGGGCAGAATTTGACTGGCTGGTCTAAGGTTGGTCTTTCTGGGATGGGGTTGTTGAAAGAAAACCTAAGAGTTTCAGAATGGCTCTGTTGGGTCAAACCAAAGAGGGCAATTTCCCTAAGCAGCATAACAGCTGCTTATGTAGGATAGTGCAAACAGGATAAAGATAGTAGTATTTTCACAGAACACTGTTCCTGGTTCTAGAAAATGTCCATTCAGGGACATCTTAAGTGAGAAGTTGTTCTCATTGTGCATGTTTTTGGTATGAAATATTGGAGCTTCAGGCATAACCATGCTGCACAAGTGTTTCTGGACTACTTGATCTCGAAGAACTGCCTGCTTTGGTTTCCCTTCTCTTCCAATGTGTTCCTCTGCACTATTAGCAGTATGAGCTTCTTGCTGAGCTTCTGCTTTGGGAGTAGATCAAACTTCTGGTTTAGTAACTTGTTGTTTTCCTTCCAGTTTGGAAGTACTCCGTGCAGATTACTATATAAGTGCAAATTATAAAGATATTGTAGAAGAAGAAGTAATTTAATATTCCTTGCCTGTAACTGTGGTTAGAATAATTCAGATTGAATTTTGTTTCGGTAGCCTTCGGGCAAGGTTATATTTAGCCTGTTTTTCTAGCATAGGTGAGCCATTATCCACTGAGCCATGAGGTAGTTCATACCGTAGTGAGACCAGTTCCACACAGTGTGTGCACAGTTGCATCCTTTCAGATTTTTTTATTTCAGGATCATGATAAATGACTTCATGATTTAATCTGCTCTTTCTGTGTTTTCCTTGTGCTTTTGAGTATGTGCTTTGGAGATTTCTGAGCACTGTGGTATCATACCCACTTCATTAGCTTACCTGCCTGTCACTTCGTAAGAGGAATGCTCTTTCATTACGTTTTTGTTTTTGGTGTTGGTGTGTATGTTTCATTTTACTCCTGAGTTTATGGAAGGTGTCAGGAAAGCAAAAAAGGACTGACAGTGTCCCAGGTCACAAGCAGTGCTTTAAAAGTAGCTCGGAAGACCTGAGCAAAAAGAAGCTGAATACCACACGGGTCATTATAACTCCATCCTTTTTGTCCTTTTCCAAGTTGAAGCAATTTAACTTACTCCATCTGGCTGTGCTGAGCAGTGGGACCACATTCCATATAGAGGAGTTAGAGGGTAAATAACTACAGCCACTACTTCACTTCATTCTTCTCCCTTCCTTCATCCTGCACATAATATGAATTTCGTAATACTTATTTAAAAAAAAAAAAAAGGCTTCACCAGGTAGCAAATGTGACTTCTGCTCTTCTGTTTGGAAGGATACAGATTAAGAATCTTAGCAGAGTCACCAAATAGCAAGGAGCTTAATGTGATCCTTGAGAGCTTTCAGTTGCATAAATTAATTGAAACTTACAGGAAAACCTGACATATTTCAAAAATAATTATAGTAAAGTTTTTAAGGCTGGGTTATAATCACAGTCTTACAGGAGTAAGCCTACCTTTTGATGGAGGTAAAGGCACTACTATCTAATCTAACTCTGTAGTAAAACAAGAGTTGAAACTACTTAGTGTATGCTTTCTTATTTGGGGACCATGTAGAGAGCCTAAGTTAAGGAAGAGTGCTAAATATTTCAGGGTTGAACTTTAATCACAGGAAGAGATCTTTACGTTGTCTGCCCTAGGCATCTAGACTGAGCTGTTCTCTTAAAGGTGCTTACTTTTCTCCACATCCTACCTAGGGATTTTTTTTAGCATTTAGCTTTGGTTCTCTTGAATGTACATAGGATACATGACTGCAGTAACCAAAATTAGACCATTTTAGCAGAAAGAAGTAGAGATTCCTAGATTCCAGTGTAGCATGGTGTTTTGTGTCAAAATGAATGTTTTACATTTGCTGTGCAATTTTTTAAAGGTAATACTGATGTCTGCTTCCATCAACTGTGAAGAAATTGCTGATTATTTTGCGCTTCCAGATCGTAATGGTCTGAATCCAGCCTGTGTATTTAAGGTGGAAGGCAAACCTTATGCTATTGAAGAATATTATCTTGATGATTTGAAGCACGCTGTTTGTTTACAGGTATGGTAAATATCATTTTATTTCGTTGGGCGTAGTAAGAAAGAAATTGGAATAGTCAGTTGAAAGCTGTGTAATGAAATTAGAAGTAACTGATTTTACATTACAGTTCTAGATGTTAATTAACATTTGAAGATATAACAAAAGTGTCTGTACCAGTAGCCCAGTTTTTCATAAGAGAAAAGGAATGAAAAGGGCTGGGGATTTTAAGTAGTATCTGGCGTTTTGTTCAGTAGTTTGCTTCAGAGATGAACAATGTAAAAGTCCGTGCAGAAAGTAGCATGTGAGGGCTTGGAGATCTCTTTAGATACAGCTGGCAAACTCAGGGAGTATTCCCTGGGTTCATTCATATTGCTGTTACTTATAAAAGGCTGAAAAAACTCAGGAGGGATGAGAGTCATCGGAAAAGAAGCATTTATGATTAAAAGTCTGATGTTAAGAAGTTGGCATGTCTATCAGCAGAGGTTGACGTGCTTCCTATTTTTTTTTCCTACCCCCCACCCCTTAAGTACTAGAGCTGTCCTGCTATAATTTCAAACAGATTTCTGTTGTAGCCACATAGGTCACCAGGGCAAATTCATAGGAGCCACAGCCTTGCTAAATATATAATTCTGAGTAATGAAAATGTGTTGGAGATATTCACAAAATCCCCGATGGCCACTTACCAGCCTATATGGCTGCCTTAAAGAACTGCTGATGTAATGTATGAGAGGTAACGTGTAAGGAGGCTGGTAATGGCTTAAGACTCATTTGTTGCATCAATCTTTAGCTTATAAACAGTGTATTTGTTTGTAGAGCTACTGACATGCTGTTGTATCAGCACAGAGTGCAGATAATAAAGGAATGGATCCAAGTTGTAATTTGCATGGTATCTGTGATTTTTTATAATAGGAGTTTGTTTTACAGTTGCAAACAGCTGTGTGGGAATTTACTTGAGTGTCTGAACTTCCAGCACCATGATCTGAGGCAAAATGAACAGTTAAAACAAAGTAGAACATACAGTTAGGCTTCAATATTAACAACTGCTCTAACAATAACTGGGATATGAGAGTAATTATTGGTCTATCTTGATAATTCAGAACTTTTTTATAACATTAATGCAATGAAAACAGGGGATGCACCTGAACAGTAGCAGTTTGTGAACATACTGTAATTCTTTAGGTTTCATCCCTCGATTCTGCAGAAACTAAATCTAAACAAACAAACAAAAACAAACAAAAAAACACAGTTTATGGGAAATCCAGAAGAAAATAATTACTTATGCTGTACACAGGACAGGTATTGGTTATGCCTGAACACAGGCAAGCCAAGCTAGAAAGCTGTCAACTGTAGAAGTTTTAATGCAGCCAAAAAAAAAAAAAAAATCTAATAAATGCGTATAACAGTTGGCTCGTCAACATTTATACATATGTATGGCAACCCAGATAGATAACATGGAGGAGATTATGTAATACGTGATTTTTGTAAAAGATTTTTGATGATAGATGACAACAAAAAGATAACCAAGAAATTCAGTAAAAAGTCTACTTAAGTCGAGTTGCATTTGTCAAAGCTGATGCACTTTCAGCTGGAGGTCAGCTGCCATACCTTTCAGCTCAAAGATCACGAACAAAAGGAACTGCTTTCAGTCCTGCTGCCTTCTTATATTTTTTATTTATTTATTTTCTCTGTCTATATGAGTATTTAACTTTGATTTTTAAGTTTTCATTAGTTTCTTAACGTTGTGTTCTCCTGGCTATATCCATTCTGTTATTTAGTAGGAGGAAAAGAATATGATTGTCCAAGAATTTATTTGTACCCTAGGGCAACACAGAAGTGCTCGAGTGTTTTCTAATATTCACAAAAAAAGAAGAAATTCAATTGGAAAGCACTGACGTTTGGTCTTGCATCTTGTTCCTTATGGAGCTATGTGTGGCGATTTTCTCTGAATAATAGATTTATTAGAAAAATGCTTAAAAACATGGAAGGTCTAAGATGATTTATGTAACATCCTAATAAAAAAGTAAGAGCCAAGAGAGTTAAGGCAATTAATAATTTGAGCACTGTCATATGAAATATGCTAAAATCATGCTAAAATCAAAATCATCTGCCTGAGGTACAGGCTTTATATCTAAATATTTCTATTTTTGCCTATAGAAAATGCACATAGAATTTAGCTAAAAAGCACAGAATATTTTTTCTATTAAATGCTGAACAGATTTTTTTTCCAGGTTTCATCTTAACTTTAAAACTTACAGCTATAAAACCAGGCATCATGAATCATAACTCATTGCTTAAAGCATCTTGACTTGAATCAGTTCGATCCTTTAACTGTCTCATTTGCTGTGAGGTATGAACCTTTGTCCCTTCTCAAAAAAATCTTAGAATAATTGGATGTTACTGTATAAATGCAGAGCTGTTTTATTCTGCAGATTTCTTGGCTTGAATATTTGTCACCCATTGTTGTAGGTGATAATATTTTAAAACTATGCTTGGAAATAAATATTTCTTTGAACAGTTCTGACTTGGATAATTTGGGAATTCACTGATACCAATTGTGATTGGGAAGATAAATAGAAATGCCAGTCATTCTGTCTTCTCCTCTGTGCGTATTTACAGTAAATTCTTTGCTACGGCTAGATAGACATTGCTCGATCAAAGATAAAGCTTTCCACTCAAATTGCTTCATTTGTAAAAAAGAATAAAAAGAAGAGGCGAGGAAGGGAGAAATGTTTTTCAGCATAGCACTGGCTTACTATTGTCTGGGTATTGGGTCATTTATAGGTGCTACTGTTTAATTTTTGAGTATAGGTCTATAAAAAGTAGTTTCTTTTCTCTTGGGGTAATGACCTTTGTAAGCACATTGGTCTGGATATTTAAGCGGATCGTTATTTTGTCATATCAGCACAGGTTTTGATTAGAAAGTGCACAAAGGCTGTATCTATAGGCAAATTTAAAGCTATTTGTGTTCTGTAAATGCTTACCTATTGCAGTAGTATAGCATTGGAGATATCAAATGCAAATTAATTGTATAGTTAATTCTGTGAGCAGATTTTTTAAAATGGGGGGTCTTGATCTTAGTCTTTGGTAGATCTAAAATCCCGTGTCTCTGCCTCTTACCTACAGCAAAAAAGAGAGTTCCATTTTTGTCTTGCAAATATAAAAACTCCTTCACATCTCTGGAACTGCAGTCAGAGTCCAGATGAAAGGTAGTGAACTGCTGTCAAAAGCAATTCCGATTATGTTGTATTATTTCAGTCAGTTCTGACTGGGCTTTTGGACTTGCTGTTTCTCACGTTGTTACCTTTTATTAAGAGTGATGTGGCAGCCTTGTCATGTTAAAGAATACTAAAGGTACAATAGGTAGCAAAACTGAAAAGACAAATTGGACAATTATTTAAGCATGGATAATCTAAGAACAGAGCTCTTATGTTTGAGCAGCCCAGAAAATATAAAATTCCTTAGTTTATTGCAGATATTGGGGGGAAAAAAGTACTTAACAAACCACTGGTTGTGTTCTCCCATGGACTAATCAAGCTTCAATGGAAAAGCATTGCTATAGTGGGTATAAAATGCAGTTAAGAAGCTCTGGTACACCTGAAAAGTCCACCTGGATGGGTTGACTCAAGAAGGGGTGGAGAAGTGGAAGGAGTATTGTCAAGCTATCTTATAGATGGCTTTTTTCATCCTTCAATCCATCCTCTACCAGAACAAAGTTAGATAATTTTCTCAGGGTTTTCAGAAAAGCAGTTTTCCTGCAGATACCAAGGTGACATAGGGTTAACAGGATGTAGTGTTACAAGCAGGCTGTTCTGCTAAGGGTTGGAAAGCTGAAGACTGAAGTTGCAGTAGCGAAAACTGATCCAAATCAGTGTTGCTACTTTGGTACCAGCAGTGGTGCTTTTGTGATTCCCTTGTGAGCTGCTTCAAGAAGAGAAACTGGCAGAAAAATAACTAACTTTGTTTTAATAGTTAGTTTGTTTTATGTGGTTTTAGCTCTCTGAAACATCTCTACTGGTCAAACGTGTACAGTCGCGGGCAAAAGGTTTTGGATCAGGTTAAGACTGTGTTGGCATTGAATCTTGAAGTTCAAGTAGATATGCAGTCCCAGTGCTGCAGCTGGGGAGGAAGCAAGTGAACAGACACTTTCTTTCCTTTCTTCCTTTTCTCCAAAGAACACCTTGGGAGACTGACAGATTATTATTATGGTGTTAAAGCTTAAAATAACTCAACTCCTTCCCACATTCTTACTTACTCTTGGATAGGTTTATAGGTAGCAGCAATACCTCTTTCTGGCTTTTGTTTTGCTTTGGTAGGTAAGTCTTCCCTATTCTCCTTTTGCAAGAAAGTCTCTTCATTCTTCTCATTATTCAAGCAGTGCTAATTTGCATCTGATCAAATTCAGGCTGATCCCTTCAAAACCTGGTAAGAATTGCAGGTGTGTTGTCAGTCCCCATCAGGATTCCCTAGCATTGCAAACTGAGTTACCTGTTGGCTTCAAGAGTGCTTTTGCTTTATGGGCTGGCAAGTATGCTGGCCAAAAACTTTGAAAAGACTTGAACAACCTCAGAGTGAGGAGTAGTTCTGTACAGTGTTACTAACTCATCACACTGAGAAATGACATTTCCTGATTCGTGCTACGGTCATGTTTGCCTTTCATTCAGCAGCTACACTGGAAGATAGCTATTTTCTTACACTCAAAGTAGCTGGTCCAGGTGTTTCTTTATTTTCAACCAATACATCATCTGCTTGTATCCAAAACTTGTAATCGTCAAATGCATAGGCTTGTATATGTCTTACTGAATTCTGTCTCATTTCAGACAGTTGAAGAACACATTCGATGAATTACACACTTACCAGTACACACATGCTGACTAATTTAGAATGCATCATATGCCTTCTAACTCATAATGCATGAGTTTTTTGCTCATTTAAAATATATCCATCTTAAAAGTCCCTCGTAATTATGTGGCTACACCTGCATCTTCTCTCGTGTTGGTATCTGTCTGCACATATTTACCAGTTACTACTGACTATTGCATTTTTGTTGTTATCATGCTGTCCAGTTCTATGGAGTATTATGCTTATATCACGAATGCTTTGTTTCCACTGGCACTTTAATTATAGTCCTGTTCCTTTAGAGTAAAAGTGAAAAGTTTAATCCTGAATGAAGCTGTGTTTGAATAACACAATACCATTGGAGTGTATAAGGCAGTAGGTGGAGGAGACTGAGAGACTGGAGGGGAGAAATGGTTGGTTGAGCATAAACATAAAAATGGAAGTTTCTTAGCTGGTGAGAGAATATGTGATTTCTTAAAGCATGTATGTGTTTGAGCCTGCAGAGATGGAATGTAGATGCTGATCATTTGAACCTATTGGTTTTCTTGGGGAAATTTTGGATGACTTAAAAATTGTTCGATGTCAGCATGAAAAGAAATAAAATATTTCACTTGAGGATGGAGGGGAGGATGAGAGAAGAACCTCAACAGCATAATATGAGGGAGAGAAGTGCAGGTTAACTATAGGATTTCTAATCATGTGAAGTAGTACTATGCTATAAAAGTCAGAGGTTGTGGTTAGTCCAGAAAGGAGTTTTTGAGAATGAGGAGAAATCCTGAGAATGAAAGATTGGCAATTATCAAAAGCCATTTTCCCTGCAAGGGAGAATGTGTAATATTACAGGCCATTCCCAGAGCATGTCTAGTTCATTAATCAGTTTCTTTTAAAAACTGAAACATGATTAACTCATTCTCTTTGCTCTGGAGCCTTGATGGCTTGTGTTCTTAAATAAAGAACACAAGCCATCAAGTCTCCAGAGCAAAGACAATGCCTTGAGTATGTTACAGAATGCTAGAAAATGGTGTAGACACTCATCGCAGTTACATTGTATACAATAGAACTGTAGTTACTTGGCAGGGTATGACCTAAAACACAAGAGCCATTAAAAGTAAAGAAAATTTAAATGAGAAGAGGTATGTGACTTATTTGCAGTCAGGTATAGGACCTCTGAGAAGGACTGTGCCTTCTTTATACAAATTCCTCTCCTCCTTGTCATCCTCTTCCTGTGGGTTGGGGTTAGTCACACATGCTTACTACTTCTGGATAGGAAGCACGTCCTGCAAAAGTCGGGAAATGTAGTGTGGGCTAGTGCTCATCCTAACTGGGTAAATATCAGAAGTGATTTTTCTAGCTTTAGAATGGTAGGACACTGGAAGCAAAATACGTATTTAGAAGGTAATGAATGCTCCAGGTTAAGTTATTTCTTTGTACGTTTTCTGTGCTGTATCAGTTTTAATTGAAAAGCGCTTGACAAATCAACTCATATGTACTTGAGCTTCTTTTAATCTGTTTTACTATGTTAACCTTAATACTTCCCTCTCCACACAGCTTCCTCCTCAAAGAGCTGACAAACCAATGATAGTAAAGGAAATGTATAAGGTAGCAGTCTCTTTGATTCAGTCATTTGATGAGTTGGAGATGAAGTGCAACGGGTAAGATACAGTTCAAGATATGTTATCGGTGGTCCTCTGGGGAAATGAGACACTAATTAGGGAACAGGACTTAAAGCAGCCTGTATAGTATAGTTTTTAGTGGTTCCTTACTTTTCTATGCATCATTGCTTTTATTTTATATATTGCTGTGACTTCTACTCTGGCTAGTTATATTAAGACTCCATGTCTTACTGAATGTCCTGTATTCTTGAAATATACTGTACGCCCTTGAGTGTAAGACAGAAACTACGTTTTTTGCTGCTGACCAAAGCTGATCTTATTTATATGAAGAATAAAAGCAGAGCTACTCTATTTTGTATTGTGAAATAGTACATATATTAAACCATGAAAAAAAATATAAACAAGACATCAGTTTTCACTGTTTGTTTATCTAATGCTTTCTTTTTCTCTTTTGAAAAGAAGTAATTTTGTGTGTGTGTGTTACTCTATTCTAAATCGATGTTTAGTTTCTGAAATTGTAGTAAAGTAGCTTCTACAACTTTGGTCTAATGGTGAGTGGATATTTGCTAGGTGTGGTTTTTGGTCCTGTGTATTCTAATCGTTTGTAAATGTATGCTTGAAGAAATGATTTTGTTTTGTAAGCTTAATTTTTTTGACTTTTATATTACATAAATTTTTGAAATTTTAAGAAACCATTGTGTAAACTGACCTAAGCAGTTATCAAGTTACGCTGAAATACAAGTGTTGATGGAGTTATATAAATTACAAAAAAATTGGCAGCAACTTACAATATAGTTGTTGGTGTGTGTGTGCTTATATAGCTAGAAAGAGACGCTATTTACAGTATATTTACAAGTGTCTTCTGAGCTTTTTTTCTTGACTATTTCCTTTGATCTTTTCAATGGAGCTGTTTTACTGTAGTTTAGAATAGCCAAATGTAAACTGCCTTTTACAAGCAAACATGAAGGCATTAGCATTTCAGCTTTCAAATACTAAAAAGGCTATTATGAACATTCATTGCTGCCTTCCATTGAAAATTGTACTTTCTGCTCATTATATGGTTTGAGAGTAGAGACTTCCAAGATTCATTAAAAAAAAAAAATTATAGCAGGAATGATTACTATTAAAAATACAAATTCTGTATTATGTTAAAGTGATTTTAGCCTCTTGACTCATAACCAATAAGCTTAGAGGATGACATGTAATTAATATCATGACCTTCGTGATAGTTCTTGATTATGGTTAGTTTTCTTGCATGATAGCCCTTAATTAAAGGAATCTAGTGATGTTCTTAAAATACAAGACCATTACGTATACCTGAGAAATTACTGAGTAAGTTTATATGGAATATAAACTAGTAGTGTACTACCTTTTCATTTTAAGATTTTTGGTAACCTATTTTGATGAATTTAATTGATAAATAAGAATGTTTCTGTTTTGAAGACAGAACTAAACCTGATGATCTAGAACCAGTTTTTATATATGTTTTTCAGACAACATAGTTCCAAATGTCCTAAATTTAATTTCATGAGGAAGTTTGAATAATATGTTACAGAAGATAAGCAATTTTGCTTGTTCTTTCAAGATAAAATATATTGGAGTAATAAAGTAGCTTGAGGTTGTAAAACTAATGAAACTGTGTTCTTGTTAGGGAGAACAAAACCTTGAGTCTTGCATCAGAGCGTGGAAGTGTGCTAGTGTTTTTACCAGGTGAGTATAGGTCTTAATAACTTCCCTTATTTGTCATTTAACAAGCTCTCTCCTGGCACTTCTTCCAACAGTGTTAAATGCATGTTTAACTGGGTCTGCTTCGTTTATTTGATGGGTGTTTTTCTTTCAGTCTTAGTTACCTTAATAAAATTAATTTTACAGTTAATCCAGAGAAATTGAGTTGCTCAATTAACTTTGAAGTAGCTATTAAGTATTGTAAGTTGTTCCTAGGGCTCTTGTAGAGAGACATCTCCTGATCTGTACATACTGTAGTCTCTTCCATGGAGTTTCTTGTAGCAAAATTTAAGTTCCACTTCTTTTTCTTTCTCTGTATGTTGGTTAATATAGTAGGAACACTCAAAAAAAAACAAAACAAACAAAAAAAAAAAAACAAACAAAAAAAAAACCAAAGCATGCAGGACAACATAGCAACTAATGAGCAAAGAACTGTTATATAGTTCTAATCCTATTTATATAGTGAACCGAAATTATTTTACACTACCTTTAAAATCCAGCTAAGGGGTTCAAGTAAGAATGACTGCCAAAATAAAGGCGTACGGTAATTTTTGTGTAACTCTGCTGCAGCCTAGAATTCCCCAGCCTCACAAACTTAACTACATGTTGGTTTTGAGTATTCTTTTCCTTCAACTAGCAAACTTTCGCGTCTGTGAAAACTTTGAAAGCTGTTGGGCACGTTCTAGGGGAGAGTTGCATTGCAGCTGGGGGGCAGCTCTTTCCTTGGGCACAGTGATGTCTGGCCTTACCAGGACTTTCTAACTCTCTGTAAATCTTTCTGAATCTCCCTGCTGTGTTAAGCTTAGCAGCAGGCATGCTAGCGGTAGGGCTGCAAAGGCAGCACACCAGCACAGAAGTATACTGCACTTGCAGTGTAGCTCTGAGTGGAGCTTGCTCCCTGCCAGCTAAATGGCATTAGAGATGTCTTTCTCAGTTACCTTCTCTATAAAATTGATAGCTAGAAGGAGTTACTTCCTTGTGTCAGTGTAGGACCCATTCCATTTTGCCATTAATAAGGAAACAATCTCTGTTGCATCTGGCAGCATTTTAGTGTTTCTATGGTGTGCCTTCACACTTTCTCCAGTACTCCGACTCTTCGTTTTATGTTGAAATTACTTTAGCACTTTCAGTTCGTATCTTTTTTGGTAATAGGTGATACAAAGAGCCATGTTAAACTGTACAGTTGTATTGTTAACAGATAGGTATATACATGTTCCCAGAGGGCTGCATTAAGTTTGCACATCCAGTCTTAATTATGGCATTTTCATCTGAGTGCTTGACATGGTGACCTTAACTGTTTCTTGAGCATATACTTTGGTCTATGCTTCTTCAGACTTTTTACAGAAAAAAATGGAAAAAGAGCTTAGGCTGCGTTGACTGAATCATCACTGGGCTAGACTTTCAAGTAATGTAACATGCTTCTGCAAGGCTAGCTGATGGGCTAAATGAAAGCAGCAGTAGTTTGTCATCCTCTTCAGGAGCTTGCACAAGATGGGGATGGCCTGATTTCTCTGTTCTTCACACACGCTTGCTGATGGCAGGAATTTCAGGGCTTAAAGCTGTACAGTTTTCTTTCAAAAGGGATTGTGCTGTTTCTGTCCTAAACTTTTATCTCTTGTACTCATGTCAGCCTCTTTGTTTTGTATGTTTCCTTTTCACTTCTTCGTGCCCCACTCTCCTTATTGTCTTAGTATGTTTGCCAGATTTTGTTACTAGTCACTTTTTCATTCCAAGATCTTCTCCTGTTGGCATCCCTTTTTTTGCTGCAGTCATGATGAACTCTTCCAGAATTGGTCAGCAGATACTACCTATTGTGCCTAGTAGGTAATTACTAGGCTATAAACAATATTAATAGTAGTTATTAATCACAGTGTACTTCTGCCAATCATGGATGAAGTCTCTTTTAATTGTTTTTAAACAAATTGGATTCAAGCTTCGATGTCTTATTCAGATATGTAATCAGGCAGCGTGGCAAGTAGGAAGCATTAGACAGCAAGATGGTCAAGCAGTACCTAGCGGGATTGAGTAGGTCTGGCAGGCTGAGACCAGACAGTTCCATGTCATGGTGTTCTTGTCTTTTCTCTGTATCTTTAAGTACGTGCCCTACTTCCATTAATGAACAGATACATTTTTCTATATAATAATAATCTTTAAATAATGCTATCATCTGCATGTTTTTTTCTACAGTGCTAAAGGTATTTTGCTTAGAGCTTTGTTAATTGCTTGAACTACAGATTCATTATTGTGCTAGTCAAAGAAAAGGCACTGGAACTCCCAAAGAAAAGATGGGAGTTAAGAATTTAAGTGGAAGTGAGAATTGGTTTTAGAGTTTTTAGTCATCACTAAAAAGAAAACTCTTGATTACTTTTTCCCTAGGTGTGAATGAAATAAGCTACATGCACTCATGTCTCACAAATGAGTTTAACAAAAGGTAAGATAGACCGCATTTATTTATTTCAGATTGATTAAACATGAACGTGAATCCTTCATCTACAAGAGTCCTAAGTACAGCAGATGATTTAGCATACAGATATAATTAACGTTTATATTCTTGCATCAGTAAATATTTCATTAATACCTTTTTTTTAGGTGGCAAGTGTACCCGCTCCACTCATGTGTGACATTAGAGGAACAAAATAATGTATTTTTGACTCCAGTTCCTGGCTACAGAAAAGTAAGTATCGTTGAATCATTACTTTTTTATTAAGTGTTTAAACCCTTTTGCGTTATTAGCTGTGACAATTAAACTTAACCATATGAGGGCAAAGGAGGTTTTCCATTTTTGTTTTTTTCCTGTGAAGCCCTAAGCTTCTGTTCTTACCAAGCTGTTCGTTTAACTAGTATTTAGACCTTAAGAGCTGTGCAAATGGCAGGAAGTTACCCTTAACTTACTGGGTGACACAGTGTTTTTATCCTTCAGGATAGTTTGTGCATGTTGATTCTCTTACCTGTGTGACAGTGGCACTGCAGAGCAGAACAGTCCTCCAGTATGGGGGGGTCTCTGTCCTGCTTTGTGCCCCACGGTTTGGTTTGTGTCTTGGTTTTCTTTATCGCTGCTAATACTGTGATACTTTGTTATGACGGAGGCGTAGGGCAATATTTGCATTATTCCTCTACATTGTCATATGCTGTACTACCTTATTACGCTTTTCTACTATTAGGAAAATAAAATGCAGGTTTTCTTGTGTTGTATTGCTTGTTCTTTTACATGCAGAGCAGAAATATTATATTTGCATTACATTTATATTTCTTCATATCGGGTTGGATTTTTCATGTAGATATGTTAAGTAATTTTTTCTTTGTGCATTCCTTGTTCCTTTCTTGCTTCAAAACCCAGATTATTCTATCTACAAACATAGCTGAGAGCTCTGTAACAGTTCCTGATGTTAAGTATGGTAAGTCTTCTAAATTTTGCAACTGTGCATGCGTTGTATTTGTAATGTTTTCTTTACTTACGCTTGCCTAAATCTTTGCAACATGTCGCCATTTTACAAAGCCTTTCTGTTTGAGTTTAATTTTGACAGTTGTTATTGAATTCTTTCTTTCACGACAGGAAACAGTTTTAAATCTGGATATATGGACAAATAGTAGAGCCTATTGAGTAGGGTGCTAGTTTTAATCCTTTACTGGAAGAAAAAAGACCCTTTATTTTAAATGCAGTAACAAGCAGAATTATACTTTGTCACAAGTACCTTAAGCTTTTTATTCATATTCTGAATATATTTTAAAATACTTGTGTCAGATGAAGCAAATTCAAATGTGGAATATCTAAATGCAGAATGATTGCCTTTTAATGCTTATCACCTGCAATATTTATTATATCGATGTTAAAATTTATTTGCAGTACTGTTAGTGTTCTCAATAGCCAGTAGTCTAGTTGTTTGAGAACCAACAAAGAGAATACTAGATTTGTAAATAATTAAAACTTTCCTTTTCTGATAACACAGAATCAACCAGTATTTATTATGCTGTTGTGAGGATAAATTATTTCTTAATATTATTAAGATCTTATTTTCTTAATTGCAGTGATAGATTTCTGCTTAATTAAAACTTTGGTTTGTGATGAGGAAACTAATTATCAAAGTTTGAGACTTTGCTGGGCATCTAAAACAAACTGTTATCAAAGAAAAGGTAAGATGGTAGTAGGGAATGGAATGGAATTTTGGAAGTTAACCTTGATGAATTCTACATTACTTTCTAGTTATTTTATTCAGTGTAAAGTACGGATGATTTTTGTCATGATTTGTTTATACAAAAACTTTGTTCCTCACCATGTCAGGATATTGAAAAGTGATTAAACAACCATGCCTGAATGTTATATTTTGTTCAAGTATTTTTCTAGAGGAAAGTTTTGTATTTTATTGAAAAATATTAAAATTAATGGGCCATAAAACTTACGAGAATTCTTTGTTATTATTAGTAACTTTTTTTTTTCCATGTGCTATTTTTTAAAAAGGGAGAAAGCTACTGCATGGTATTGACTACTCATGATTTTCTGCAGAAAAGATTCTTTCATGTCTATTTGTCACTCTTAAATTATTGAAATATCCACAGCAGTGTCTTTAAGGTATACCAGTGTTTGTAGCACAAGGTTAAAAAAAGAACTTTCACCACCTTTTCCAGTTGGTACTTGTTCACATCAAAGTCTTTAGTTTCAATGGAAAGGAGTAATACATAATTTAATATGTGACATTTTTAATATAAAAATATCTTCATTTTTTAATACTCTGAGGACTTCACAGTTACAGCTTTATTTCCTTATGGTTCTGGGTCAGTGTTTGTTATGACAGCTGGCCAATACACAACCAGTAGCTGCAGCAGCATTTTGTATAGCAGGAGACTTGGACTTGCTATGCATATGACATAAAAATGTGACCTTACTCTCCAGTGGAGTATCCCACTGAGTAGAGTACCCTTTAGTTTGTTGAAGTGAATGCTGTTTGGATTTATGAAGACAAACTTTCAAATCAGTGTGTTGTCTATAAGTAGTGGATCATAAAAATGTTTTGCTGTTTGTCATGGTGTCTTAATTGTTGTTTCTGTAGAAGATTTCTGCTAGCTATAGGGTCAAGTAAGAAATCCAAGTATGCTCGTTGTGTGTTTCTACAAACAGAAAGCCAATTGAGTCTGCATGTAGGATTTTCAGTTTGGGGGTATGCCAAAACTTGCACTGACGTGTTTGTTTATATTAAACTTAGATTTGGTAGGACTTGCCTTTTCCAGGTTTTGAGGAAATGTATTTTAGATAAGGGTTTGTATCATCTTTTCAACTGAGATGAATGGATGAGAGAAAAACAGATACTGATTTGGGGCAGTTATGTAGAAGAGGTATTTGGGTGAAATGTTTAATAAGTAACTTTTGTTAGAGCTGCAATAAAAGCAAAATGATTGTCTGATCCTTATGTAGGAAAGGAGAGAGTGTCTTTACTGGGCCCAACTGTTGCAGGAGAGCAAAATACTGGTCAGCCTGCAGCATCAGCTGTTGCATGCTGCTCAACTGTCCAGAAAGCTTGTAGATGTTTTTTGAACAATCTGACTTGGGCAGTTTACAAATTGGTGGTTTGCTCTTCTGTGTGAAGGTCGTGCTGGACGTGTTTCCAATGGGTATTGTTACAGGCTTGTACACAAGAACTTCTGGACAGACTGTATTCCAGAGAAGT
>VXAA01004495.1:152051-181960 GCA_013399115.1 Anseranas semipalmata
GGGGGGGGGGGAAGACACTAAGGATTTTTTTATGTTTTTGGTCATAGCAGAGACTTTGCCTGAAGAGAGCGTAGTATTTGAATAGTTACTAATAGCTGTACCACTGAATAGAATTCAAGTTGATAAATTGTTGGTAAAGACCATTCGACATTGTCTTGTTCATGGGAGATGCATTATAGCAGTAAAACAGATGTGGTTTAGAAATTAACATTCTATTCAAAAGAAAAATATCCTTATGCAAAATTGATATCAGGTTTTACTGAATTCTAAACTTATTTTTAGGATAAATTACTTATATATAAAGAAGTAATTAAAATAAAAATTACTTCATAAACTACACTTCCCCTGGGGAAAAGTAACAATAGCATTGTCTTCCCTTCAGCGTTGTCCATTGGGAGGTACAGTGTTAAAAATAAAAAAGCTTGATATGGGGGAACCAAAAGCCTTGTTGGCAACAGCTCTTTCTCCACCCAACGTAAATGACATTGAACGTACCATACTTCATCTGAAAGAGGTGAGCATTCTTTTAATGCTGTTTAAATCAAGGTAATCAAAACATACTGTATTCCTTGGTATTTAAGGTAGTAGTAACCTTAATTGGAACCTGAAATAAGAACTGTCTGGAGAATGTTTTGTCACGTTTGGCTA
This sequence comes from Anseranas semipalmata, assembly GCA_013399115.1. Lineage (NCBI taxonomy): Eukaryota > Metazoa > Chordata > Aves > Anseriformes > Anseranatidae > Anseranas > Anseranas semipalmata. The sequence goes on from VXAA01004495.1 coordinate 152,700, forward strand.
TTATTTGGTTACCATCTTCTTTAGTGTAATTTCTGCTGTTACTTCATTTAAAGAGGATTATAATTTCATCAGGAAGTAAAAGCAGAATCATGGAGAAATGATACTGTTAGTGAACCAGCATTTGTGATGAGAAAGAGTAGGAAAAAAGTTGGAGAACTTGAGCTCCGTAAGTGAAATTGTTTATTAATAAGTAGCAAAATCATGCTCTTACACCTTATGATATATAGGGATCAACTTTCCACCTGCACAGGGGAATTGGTGGTTTTGCTTTCCAAATACATATTTGGTATGGGGTAGAACACCAATTGTATTAAAGTTTTTCTTTTCCAAAGTGCACAAGAAATGATATTTGTATACAGTAGCTTGCTTGTATATCCAGTATATGTAGTAAAAGTTTCAGTTGCAAAATACTAGATTTTTCAAATTGATTTAAGAACTTCAAGTTAATTAATTTTGGCTCTAATTGATGTTGCTTTGAGATTGTTTGTTTCTTGTACTGTTTTCTTATAAACCAGTCTTAGATTTACTTGATAAACTTTTACAAGCAAATAATTTTAATTTCTGTAGCTGGGAGCACTTACAAGTTGTGTGCAAACAGAAGAAAATCCACATGATGGTGACCTGACCTTTTTAGGAAGGGTATTGCTGAACTTGCCAGTGGATCTGCATCTTGGAAAATTGATAGTCCTTGGACATGCCTTTGGGTGTTTAGAAGAATGCCTTATTATAGGTAACAGAAAGAACATTCTATACACTTTCTATAAAAACAAGTAACTTGCAGGTTTTCATTTTGATTTTTTTTTTTTTGTAGCTGCAGCACTGTCTTTGCGGAGTTTTTTTGTAGTGCCTTTCAAACAGCAAATTCATGGATACAGGTATTAAAATAATCCTTGATGTTTTATATTTTCCTGGCTACACTTGGGAGCAGAGGGCAAAGCTGGCCATTAAATGTCATTTTTAATGTCATGAGTTTAACTGCACTGCTTGGTACTTTGACAGAAAAAGAGAGACTTTTTCCAGGGCAGCTGAGGTACTGAAATACTGCTATATGAACTAATCAGTATCACAGAATTAATTTATCCTTTTCTGAGCTGAAGACCTGATTCTTCAGCTTTGTCTTCCTGATGTGGGCATCTGGTGGTGTCTATTAAAAAATAAATATCAGAAGTAAAATCCTTGTTATCCTGCCCACACAGCTTACCATCAGCAAGGAAGTGTGAATAAGAACAAATAATTATGATAAATATATTGACCTTGTTTATTAATGTACTGGAAGATGCTGATAGTGTAGCTGTATAGTAAATTTAATAGTGGAAAAAATATTGTTGATAATTCTTTTTGTTTGTGTTACCAGGAGCAAACTGTTTTTTTCTCAGAATAGTAAGAGTGACTGCATTGCAATTGTGAATGCATTTAAGGTAAATCTTTTTTTCTGTGTGATCTTCCAATGAAATCTGATAGACTGAGATGGAGCTTTTCACCTTTGTATCATCAGTGCAATGTTTTTGCTTTGAAGTTGTTAAAAACTCCACATTATACCTAGCTATTTAGCAATAATTTGAAGGCTGTGTCAGTATATAGTACTGCTAGTACTAGTACCAATTATGAGTTTTTGCCACTGTGAAGGAGCTGCACAAGTTTGCACCAAAGGCAGGCAGCAAGAAATGGGTAAAAAGTTGCATTGCTCAGTTTCTGGGTATATTTCCTACTTTTCACAATCTCCTATGGCTTTTGAGGTATTTGTTCTATTAAGCAGCTGGAAAACAGTACAAAGAGTGGAGAAAGAGAGTGGGAGCACACCATTATTTCAGTCTTTGGCTAGCTAGAAGTAGAAGCAGATTTTGAGCAAGATATGACTTAGGTTCTCTTGACCCCCTGTGATCTTTTCCATGAAGGAGCTGTTCTGCATGGGGAGGCAGATTCTTTCCAACCAATGAAGGTTTGCCTGTATCATTCCAGATACTATAAAATTGAGGTCTCGTTGCCTCCAGCAGTACAAATGGTGGCTAATCAGTAACCAGAATGAAGTTAATAACATTAATCACTTGAATCATAGAATGGTTGCAGTTCTTGTTCTTTAGCATGTTATAATACTTCTGTAACCCAGCCATGCTTTCAGACCTTCAGTAATGCATTCTTAGAATTACATTTTGCAGCCATGCCACTTTGTGTACTCTCAGATGAGCAAAAGAACACCCAGAGTTCTTGCTAACCTTCAACAAAATCAGAGTTAGAGTGCTCTTAAGAGTGAGGGGTATTTTTATCTGCCTAGGAACCAACCAGACAAGAACTGTATTAAGACTAAAATCATAAAATAATTGAGGTTGAAAAGGAAAAAAAGTTTCTGGGGAAACTTTGGGGATCGAGTGCACGCTCAGTAAGTTTGCAGATGACACCAAGTTGAGCAGGACTGTTGATCTGCTTGAGGGCAGGAAGGCTTTACAGAGGGATCTGGATAGACTGGACTGATGGGCTGAGGCCAACTGTATGAGGTACCAAGGCCAAGTGCCAGGTCCTGGACTTGGGGCACAACAATCCTGTGCAACACTACAGGCTGGGGGAAGAGTGGCTGGAAAGCTGCCCGGTGGAAAAGGACCTGGGGATATTGGTGGATAGCCGGCTGAATATGAGCCAGCAGTATGCTCAGGTGGCCAAGAAGGCCAACAGCATCCTGGCTTGTATTGGAAATAGTGTGGCCAGCAGGACTAGGGAAGTGATTGTCCCCCTGTACTTGGCTCTGGTGAGGCTGCACCTCGAGTCCTGTGTTCAGTTTGGGCCCCTCGCTACAGGAAGGACATCGAGGTGCTGGAGTGTGCCCAAAGAAGGGCAACAAAGCTGGTGAAGGGTCTAGAGAACAAGTCTTACAAGGAACGGCTGAGGGAGCTGGGGTGGTTTAGTCTGGAGAAGAGGAGGCTCAGGGGCGACCTTAATGCTCTCTACAACTACCTCAGAGGAGGTTGTAGCGGGGAGGGGGTTGGTCTCTTCTCCCAAGCAACAAATGATAGGACAAGAGGAAATGGCCTCAAGTTGCACCAGGGGAGGTTTTGGTTGGATATTAGGAAAAAGTTCTTTACTGAAAGGGTTGTGAGGCATTGGAACAGGCTGCCCAGGGAAGTGGTTGAGTTACTATCCCTGGATGTATTCAAAAGATGTTTAGATGTAGAGCTTAGTGATATGGCATAATGGTGGACTTGGTAGTGCTAGGTTATAGGTTGGACTGGATGATCTTGGAGGTCTTTTCCAACCTAAGTGATTCTCTGATTCTGTGAACTCAGGAGGTCTGTAGTCCAAAATCCTGCTCATAGTAGGTTCAGTGGTGAGATCAGTCAAGGTTATTCAGGGTTGTATCCAGCTAAGTGTTTGAAACCTCAGAGGAGAGAGACTGCACAAAGTGTATGGGCAACCTGATCTACTACTGCCTGACTGTTCTAGTTGTGAACAAATATTTCCTAATACCCAATTGAATATTAAAAGTAAAGCTATAGCAGAAGTAAACTTCCTGTCCCTGGCTCACTTTTAACTACAGTGTCAACTTCTGAACTCTGTAGTACAAAAGAGACATTGAAATACTGGAAGGCATTGAAATGCTGTTAGTCTAGCAGAAGGGCTTAAGATGATTAGGGCGCTGGGACACATGAGGGAAAGGCTGAAGGGTCTGTTTGTTCAGTCCTAAAAAGAGGCACCCTTTTTAAAGGGCAAGCAGCAGAGTGTAGAGTAGAGGGAGGGAATCAGACTCCTTTTGGAGGTGTGCAGCCCATAGGACAAGAGGCTGTGGACACAAATTGCAACGATGGAGGTTCTGCTGAGCTGCTGCAGCGGGGAAGGGTGGAAATTGACTGTACGATGTAGTCAAACAATAAAATAGGTAGTCCACATGGGTTAGGGAGCCTCCATCCTTCGAGGTATTCAGAACTTGACTTGATAAGATCCTCAAAAATGTGATCCAAGTTGGCCCTGCTGTGTGGAACATTGGAACAGTTGATTTGAAGAAATCTCTCCAACCTGGATTACTCTACGATTCAGATTTCCTTATACTCTTCTGCACTTAAACATTTGTAGTCTCTCATAGCCCAAAGGCATATCTGATTTTTAAATTAGTGCGTTAAAATTATCCTCGGTATCAGTGTGGGGAAAATTTTTCATAGTTTTTAATATCGCATGAATTTTTTGAAATTACTATTACTGACAGTTTGTGCCTGAATACGAAGCCTCTTCTTTCTTAGGCATGGCAGGTCTGCAGACAAACAGGGGAGCTGAGACATCCCAAGGTTAGTTAAACTTTTTCTTCTTTTCCATTCAAGGTTGGTGACTTCAGTATTGGCATGTTTTGTATTCTTAGTAAGCAGTTCGGGCTGTCAGTCTCTTTATGATGATGACCATTTTTCATAAGTAAATATAAACACGGGTCTTGAGGGATCATAGTGAGTCTTGGACTCCAGTGCCAAGTATTTGTAGGTAACCCCATATGTAGTCCCATTCATAGGTGGATCAAGAGTGGGCAGAAGGTTTGAAATCTGAGATGAAAAGGAAGACTTTTCTGTAGTAGAAGGAAAGACATTTTTATAATCATAGGTGTGTTTGGGTGGTGGTGGGAACTGGGAGGTGGAAGATCTTTATGTGCATCAGTCTCAAAAGTCAGTAGTACAGTCTCAGAAGTCAGTAGTATGCGCACAGTAACTGCCTCTGGTCTTTCTATGTATAAGATAAAACCTTTTTGATTTCTTCCTCTTCTTTTAGACCATAATACGCTTTATGAACACCAGTGCATAACATGCACTGAGTTACAACAAATGTGATGAAGTTCTGCATCCTGAAGTTTTGTTTGTTTGTTTTATGATGTAGTCATTTTCTTAAAGCAGATTCTGTAGTAGCAGCACAGAGGAGTTGGACTTTTTGGTTTATATGGAAAAATCTTAATGACCCTCCAGCTGCACTGGTGGTAACCAAAGTATAGTTTTAGTCAAATATGTAATTGTCTTACATTTTTATGTCAAAGTGCTTGATTGGATGCAAAGGAAGCTGTGAAATGAGATCAAATTCTTCTGTCACTGTATGTAACTATTATTTATGTCTACACTGAAGAATATGAGAGAGAACTTACTAGCAGTAGAGGAAACACGATTCTAACAATTTTTGCGTTTACATTTTTCACTTTCTTTTCCAGGATGAGCTTGAGTGGGGTCGATCAAATTATATTCATATCAAGAAAGTCAGAGAGGTGAGCTGAAATAGATGAGGAAAATATACGTCCTATTTATAAAAATTATTTTCTACAGATGTTATTATCTTGGATAAGCCTACTTAGGAACTGTTATGTATGTATCTAGGTATATGTTTTCTTTAAACTAAACTGTGAATACTTATTATCATCTCTCCACTCCCAGAGAAACAAAAACTGTTTAGAGTGGTGTTAATTAACTGTTCACCATAGAATCATAGAACTATAGAATGGTTTGGATTGGAATGGACCTTTAAAGATAATCTAGTCCAACCCCCTTTCCATGGGCAGGGACATCTTTCAGTAGATCAGGTTGCCTAAAGCCCCATCCACCCTGAATTTGAATACTTCCAGGGACTTGCCTGGTGTCACCTAAGAACTTTGAGGCATGTGCAAGAATAAAATCTAGTACTGCAATGTATTCTAAAAGTGCCAGTAGAGACGCTAAGCAGTATATTAGGTGAAACACATACTAGTGTCGCATAAAAAGCAAGGGGGCTTGCCCACATGCTTAGACTTGTACTAAGAGATTTTATTTTCATTTGTGGACAGTTTTGATCTGTTAAATTTGTAACTTAGAGTTGGAATTGCAGGTGGCAGAGTTATTTCTCTTCTTGAAAAAGCGAGTCAGCGAATTTAACATGTTTACTAATACTCAACCATTTGCTGTAGATGAGGAATATGTATGTAAACAACGCTTCATTTTGCAGGTAATGCTTTATTGATGCTTTGGGGAGGGACATTATTTACAAAGTTTATGACTGGCTTTTTACATACTAGTACTGACAAATTAGTACTATACCCTGTGTTTCAGAATTCTTTGTAAATTTTGAGATTGCAACTGAAAAAAGAAAAGTAATTATTTTTGACAACTTAGAAGGACAACTAATGTTACGGTGAATGGTTCAGAATTTACAATGAGTATTAGTCCTCTGGCTATCCCTTCCACTTCTGACAGCTCATCAAAATAAAACAGTGATACTGAGACAAATTAAACTTGTATGTAGGTTAATCTTTGTTAAAGTCATAAAAATACTCTGATGAATGGTTTAAGTTGAAAGGATAAAAACTAACATTTTTGAAAAAGATGTTTTCACTTGCTTGGAGTGCTCTGTTTGGACTGCCGCTGGCTTGGTTAGTGGGGGGAAAAATTAGATTTCTTTCAGCTACTGTAATTTGTCATTTTTTTAATAAAATTTCTTCTATTTGGACTGAGTAGTAATGATTTTATTTTCACGGACCTATTTGTTGTTTCATTAACAGTTGGCTTAACTGTGTAAGTAGTGAACTTCTCAGAGCTGAATTGTTAAATCCTGTGCAATGTAATGTGAAAACTGAACAGCTGTCATACAGTATTTTATGTGAATTTCTTAAAAATTGAAATGAGGGTTAACCATTATAGTTTTTATAGACCAAGTCTGCATGTAAGAATATTAAAACATTGTTCCAGAAACTGAAATCTTCTCATGGATGTATGGTTTTTAAAGGATAGGATTTGCATGAATTAACCTTTAGTTTGAAACTACAGTAATTCTTGGTAAGAGACAGAAAAAATATTCATATGAAGATCTGTCAGTATCTCATTATATTGCAAGTATATATCTTTTTGAGAAGCTGAATATAATGAGCTATAACTTCCAAATTATTTTCGTGATTGCAGGTTGTAATGGCTGGTGCTTTCTATCCAAACTACTTCACTTTTCGAAAATATAATGAAGAAATTGCAGTGAGAGAGCTTGCTGGCAAAGATCCAAAAACCACTGTGATGGTATGTTAGGATGGTGAATGACTTAATGAAGCATCAAGTAATAAAAATATGTAGTGTTAGGCTGGTATTTTTTCAAGGTTTCTTCTGTCTTGGGCCAAAACAGAAATAATTATCTACCCTGATCGTCACTTGCTAAGTTGTCTTCTCTCCCATCTCCCTTTCTTCCAATATAATAAACATTGTGTGGGTGGGCAATTTTAAAAGAATTCCTACTGAGAACTGCCTCTGTGCATTAGACTGCTAGTCTCACACAGGCAGCCAACTTCCATAAAACTAATAAAACATTTTAAAGGGTACTTTTTAAGAGTACACCATTAGTGTTTGTGAAACGAACTGTTGCAACTTTAGTGTTACTATTTTGTAATCTTCTTCTTGATACTATATGACATACATGCTTTTTATTTTGAGGTTATTCGGATGTTGCACTCTTTCTTTTTTTCCTCTGTAGATGTATTTTTATCTGATTTAATAAGTGCAAGTTTGAAATGGTTGTTTAGATTTTACAGAATGGCTTACAATTTAAACTAGGAAAACGATCAGTGTGTCTGAACTAGGTATAACACTGTAAAATGACCATGTCTTATGCTTAAAGAAAACAAACCTACAAACCAGCGAGTCTCAGAGAATAGATTTGTATTGGCACAGGAGAAAATAGGTGAAAAGGAAGGAATAAAAGCATCTTGATGCGGAGTTTTGTCATGCTTTGCTACTTACTCAAGAGGCTAGAGGCTGGAGTCTTGTTTTGCTTTTGACTGTGTGTGTCCTTCTTTTATGTTGGACATTTTCAGCCTCCTGAGTGAGCCAGGTGTTAAACTAAGAGAAAGCAATCCTGTTGCTTTGTCCAGTTAGTTTTCAAGCTAGTTTTAGCTTGCAGAAATCAGTGAAATGTAAGAGTATCTCTTGTTGCCTTGGTGTCGCACATAATAACATCATAACGCATTAATACATTTCAGCTAGAACATTGCCCCTAACAGAATGCCTTTGAAAAGGTGTTGCATCTCCTGTGGCTTAAGTAGTTTGTGGTAGCTTTAGGATTAAAACCCAAGAAGAGTAATGAAATCATATAGTAAGTTGAAAGAGACCTTACAAAGTCACCTAGTGCAGCGTTATGCTCAAAACAAGATCAACAATGAATTCAGACCATGTTATTAAGGGCTTTATCTCAGTTGGATTTGGAAAAACTCCAAGGATGGAGATTCTGCAACTTCTGTGGACAACCTGTTCCAGTGCTTGACTATCTGCATGCTAACATTTTTCTCCTTAAGTCAGAATCTGCCGTGTTTCAGTTTGACCATGGTCTATATCCTGCTGTTGTGCACCTCCCTGTAGAGCCTGGTTCTCTGTTAATAAACTTGTCCTAGATATTTTGAAGGCTGCTGTTAGGTTTGCCCTAAGTCATCTTTTCTAAGATGACTTATATAAATATGATATAAAGATGATAAATAAGTTGAGTTTTTCTTGGTCTTTCCTGAGCCCCCTGACATTTGGATGGCCCTCTGCTAGACTTGCTCCTGCTTATCAATATACTTTTCATACTGTCAAGCTAAAGACTGGATGCAGTATTCTTAATGCAATCTAGTGAATGTTGAGCAATGGAGAACAGTTACTTCCATTGATGTACTGGTTGTGCTGCTGTTGATACAGCCTAGCATGTTGTTTCCTTGCTGCCTTGGAGTGCTGTTGACTTGGGTTCATCTTGCTGTTCACCAGAACCCCAGGTCCTTTGCAGCAGAGGAGCTACCAAATCAATCGGTCCCCAGAATCCTCATTTAATTTTGTGATATTCCTGCCAGCCTATCTTTTGTCTTCAGTCCCTCCAAATGGCTCCCTGCCCTCAAATGTCTTGTCTTTTCCCCACAGTTACTTGCCATCCATGAGCTTTATGCCTACTCCTTTAGGTCACAGGTAAAGATACTACAACAGCATAGGTCCCAGGGTTAGACCCCTGAGAAACTTCACTTGTAACCAGCCCCCAGGTTAGAGTATGAACAAGTAACTGCTACGTTCTCAGCCCAGTGGTTCAGCCAGGTTGTCACCACATTGTAGGCCATATACCTAGACTTCAATAACCTGATGTGGATACAAGGATTCTGAGGAAGACCATATAAAAATATTTACGTATGTGAAAGCAGATAACATCTGCCATTCTTCCCTGATAACACAGATCTAGCCAGTTTGTGATAGCAGGTAATCAGGTTGATCAGGCATGACTTGTTGTTGATTAATTGATGTTGTCTATTTCCAGTCACCTTTTCAATCATATGGTCAGAAGTGGCTTCCAAGAGAACTTGCTTCATGATTATCCTGGGACTAGAGTGAGGCTGACCAGCTTGTAGTTCCCTAGCTCATCTTTGCCATTTTAAAATGTGGATGTAACATTTCTTTTTCTTCAGTCAGGGACCTGTCCCATTCTTCATGACCTTCAAAGGTAATACAGACCAGTTTCATATCAGCCAGCTGGCTCAGTACCACTGAATGCAGCCCCAGTGGTCTCACTTGCTTTTATGGGTTGATGTTTTTGGTGTTTCTTTGTTTGTTTTGTTTTTGTTTGTTTTTGTTTTTTCTTTCCTGGTTTTTTGTTTGTTTGTTTTGTTTTTCCCCCCTCTCAAGAAATCCTCAATTCCACCCTCTTCCACTATGGGCAGTTTTTCTTGAACTCTGATTCTAGGTACAAAGGCCTGGGAGACCTTGCCAATGAAGACCAAGGTAAAGCAGTGATCCAGTACCTCAGCCTTAACTGCATCTGCTGTTACTGAATTGCCTACCCCATTCAGCAGCTAGCCCACTTTTTTTTTTTTTTTTTTTTTTTTAACTGTTAACGTAGCAGTAGAAGTGCATTTTGTTACCCTTAATATCCCTTGACAGTTTTACCTCTAGTTGAACTTGGGCTTTCATAAGTATTTCCTTGAGCTTTCCTTTCAGTGTTTCTCTGTTCCTCCATTGCATTTCTTCCTCACTTCTGCTGCCTCTGTAAGTCCTCTTAGCAGTGGAGCTCAGTCATGAATTCCCTGTTTAGCCAAGCTGCTCTCCTAATATGTCTGTCCATTTTCGTAGATATTAGGATTGATGGTTGTGCTTGGAGGAGCAGCTGGTCTGTAAAACCCTGTCAGTTGTCTTGAGCTTCTTTGCTTTTCAAAGCTTCTTACCGTGGGATCCCACCTATCAGTTCCAAACTCTGCTCTTCTGGAGTCTGGGGTCCATATTCTGCTACTTGCCTTGCTCTTTCTCTTCAAGATCTTGAGCTCCCCTCATTCCTGGCTGCTCTGGTACAGGCTGCTGTTGTTTATTGCTTCCACAGCAGGCTCTACGTTGTTCACTAATAGCAGATCCTGTTTGGCTCATGACCTGTGTTGAGAAGTTACTTTCAACATCTAGGGGCTTGCGTACTGTTTTTCTAGGAGGTTATCAGGGAACTTATTCTTTCCCCCTAATATCCATGGACTGTGATCTGGAGACCTTTGCAAGTTGCCTACAGGTAGTCTGCTTCATTGTGATCGATGTTCTGTAACAAATTCCTGCCTCACTGTTACCCTTGCTGACCTCTTATCCTGACCCACAAAAGCTGGGTTGTCCCACTGGACTACATAAGAGCACCATACGTTTAAGCTACTCCTTCACCTGAAGAGCAACCCTACCCTTCTTGTCTTCCCTGTTGGTCATCCCTCAAAAGCATGTATTCATCCATAAGTGGTCTCTAGTAATGTAAGCTGTCCCACCATAGCTCAGTAATTCTAATATGCAGTAGTTCAGCCAGGGCATGCAGGGCTGTAGCTTCTCCAGTTTCCCACATTGTGCACATTGTCTGGGATATAGTTCCCAACAGTGGACAAGGAAGCATAGCAATCCCTTGCTTTCCTGTTACTAGCAAAAGAGGGATACTATGGTGCTTCTAGGAGAAATTATCGAAGAAATGTAACTACAGATGAAGCAATTTTGATTTGTAGTTAGACAAAGAAACTAGTTATATACTGGTTTGAGGAGGTAGGGCATCATTAGTAGCAAAACTGATTTTACTGTCTTTTCAGAGTCTTGAATTTAATACAGCATGTAGCATTTTTTTAAATTTGGGTTTTAGATTGAGTATCACTATTGCCGCTCAAGTGAAGGAGAAACCTAATAGTTAACTGTTTAGGTGAAGTTAATAATGCATGAAAGTAGTTGAATGTATCCAAGTTTAACTTGTTTTTCTTAACAGCTGAAGAATATTCCTCCATATGGATATCTATACCATAAACAATTGCAGTCACTGTTTAGACAGTGTGGGCAGGTAAAATCTGTTGTATATGATGGATCAAGGTAAGTACAAAATATTATAAGTATCATGTCTTTCTCTTGCTCTTAGTTCTGAGTCTAGTAATCAACTTCTTTCTTTGTCAATGGTGTACTGACAAAATGAGTTTATTTAATCTGTTTGAAATCAGTAATTTTTTTAATGCATTGGCTAGAGTAAGAAAGGTAGCTTTGAAGTTCAGTATGTGTTGGTTGGGTTAATAGTTGACAAACTAGCTCTTCAGAGACCACCTTATGTTGTCTCTTCTGTTGTGTAACAGGGAACCTTAAATGCAGCTGATCTGTCTGTATTTGTTTCCAACTTACATAATGAATTCAGCTCATTGGTACTGTCAGATGGTTTTGCACAAAATGCATTTGTCTGGCTGTCTTAGCTGGTCTACAGGCTGACTATGGACTATAGCTGCTCAAAGATCAATTCATGTAGCCCTTCTTATACTTTTTCTAATCTTGTGAGAATGCTAGAATTTTTTATTTATTTATTTATTTATTTATTTTACAGCCACAATTACAAGTTTTAGGGCACATAAGAGTGGTAGGCAAAGCCTGTGAGGAAAATACTTTTTACAGTTCTTTGGCCTGCTAAGATAAGGACAGGGAAAAGAAATGATGGCTTTTCTGGTTTTGTTATTTTGTTTTTGATTCCTCTTCAAGCATTTATTGCAATTTTATTTGGTGGATTTTTTTGGAATAGGGCTTTTGTGGAATTCTCCCATAACCCAATGGAGGGCTGTAAGATTCTTCCTGCAGTGTACATGTCAATCAAAATGTCACATCTGAAAATTCCTCTTGAACTGGATGTTCATTATCCAGACGATATCAAAAGGCAGTTGCAACATGTGACAGCTGCAAGCATGGAAACTTTAAGGTAATCATATTCCATGGGGAAAATGGGTTTCTCTGCAGTGAAAGTTGAAATGAGATTTATAGGATTCAGCGGGAATTTCCTTGGAAGCATCAGCAAGGGAGAACTGTTAAGTTCAAGAAACAGATGCATAAACTTTGTATGAACAGCATGTTTTGCAGAACTAGAAATAATGATTGCCTTAAATACTTCCTTATGGCTGAAGGGGTTTCGCGGTTTAAGAGAAATCTGAGTGTACATTGCCTTTATTTAAGGTTGTAGTCCATTTGCCTTAGGCATATGGAAATATGGCTTTTTTACAGTAATTTTGGTTCATGATAGAGACAATGTAGAGATTTCTATGACAAAAATAAATAAGGAATGATGTTTGGGGAAATAATGGGGCGGGTGGGTAATGTAACAACAGAAAGTGTGGGGTGGAACATAACGGAAAATACTGATGAGGGATGCGGTGTTAGTCTCTTTGGTCCGCATCTGCTTTTGCTAGAAAAATGTGGCACAGGGGTTTCAGTGTTATATGCTGTCTGTGATTTTTAGCATTACCGTTCTGGCAAGTTGACCATATGATCTAGCTGAATCAGTCTGTCTAGCTCCTGACTGGTCTGTAGCCATTTTAATACTTTAAAATCCACAATCTAAAATATAAAGACAGGAATGAACTGTAAAGGTTAAAGTGCAGGTCAATACTTCACGTCCAGTTTGTACTTATTTTTTAATAAAACACTTTTAGCAGTTTCACTGTGCCCAAAACCGTACTTAAAATCTTCATGAAGATGAATTTTTAAGGGATTCAGGAAGGAATTCTCTTAGGCTGGAGGGCTAATTTTAGATTTTGTAGCTTTCATAATGTAAAAGGAAAGCTGTATTTTGGAGAAAAACGGATGTGCTGAATTTACCTTTGTGCTGTCATATATTCAAATTAAAAAAAAAAAAAATCTTATAAGGCATGCCACAGCAAAAAAGCTCATTGTTTAACCTTCTTTCTTTGGATTTCTAGTAAGCTGATAGCACGGTTGTTTCTTGGTATGTATCTTTGTGTTTGGTCATAATGGCATGTTAAACAGTTTTTGCTGTAGTATGTTAGCTCTGTGTAGTCATTTAAAGTTTTAATCAAATTAATATAGATTTTAAATAAAGGTCATTAAGTACGTAAATGTGTCCTAGGTGCTTATCTTTTTCTTGCAAAATGTGTCATGACTTTTGTCAGTTGATTTTTTTTTCTGTTCACTGTACATGCATACCTGTGTGCTGAATCAATGCAAGAAGCAGTGAAAGCAGAAAATGAACCCTGAATTTTCGCTTTTGCGTGAAGTATGTAACATCTTTATTCCTTAAATATTTTAGAGTAAATGTGGACTATCAGAAGCAGACAGTGGAGCCTGTGGAAATCTCATTTGGTACTTCACGACTGTCAAAGATGATCCCAAATCGTCTCCTGTCCATCAGTGTAACAGAGGTAGGAATGTTCTACATCTGAATTAGGTCTTATCTAGTAATCACTACCTAGCTAACTTTGCAGAGATGAGTATTCAACAAGCTTAAGTGAAAAGAATGGATGCTAATAACTTTTTTTAGCAAAGCATTTTTCAGCATTCACAAGAGGCATAAAGAATACTCTTGGTCTAATTTTTAGTAGTTCTGTTTTAAATGGAACTCCCATGTCTTGCCTCAAACGTGGAAATCTATTAGCACTTGAAAAAAATCTGTGGGATTCCTTGCCAGTAGATCTTAGGTGTAAGAAGAAATAAATATAAAGAGGATTAATGGGAGAGGTGAAATATTTGTGTATTCTACAGAAATGAGTATCAGTAGATATTTGGGCCAATTACCTGGTTACTATTACCTGGCAATTTTATTCAGAAACTGCAGGGTGAGAAATGAGTTAATGGTACTGCATGATCACTTCAAGAAAACACTGCATGTATAAAATGTTGTATGTTAGGAGAAAATTCTGTGTATACGAATACTTCTGAAATCTGAAGCTGGGATTTTTTGGGATTTTTTAAATCTTGTGTTAACTATTTTCAAAAAATTGAATAATATAAAGCAATATATATGCAGCTGAAGTTGAAAAAGTAAAAATAAAATAAATCCGAACCACTGGGATAATGGGAACTATAGGCTGAAGTATTAAACCAGCTCTTGGTAGAAGTGATGTGTTTTGCAATGGCAGAAAAGAATTTTCTGTTTATTCAGCTAAGTCTCTTGGTCCAATAATGTTCATGGACTTGGTGATCAGACGTGTTCCAATCAGTTAGTGATCTGTGCTGTACACTTTTGTTCACTATAATCAGCTTTAACTAATGGTCATATGTATTTATTTCCACAGTAAACATTCTTTTTTAATTGCATTTGATGTAAAATCAGAAATGGTAGGTGAGTTCAGTAAGTGATTTGAAGAAGATGACTTACGTTATTCAACTTGATTGAAATAGTGGTGTTCCTTTCAGTTTCCTAAAGGATGGTTAATCATAACAGTAACAATGCTGATTTGCTGATAGATGTAGCTAACTGGTATTCTTTCACTAACAAGAAAAGTGCACCGTAGCTGTATGTGTCTATTTAATCAATCATACGCCTTACATTATTAGTATGTTGATTTTGTTTGGAAGTAGTCTTTTACTTCTTTTTACTTACTACTTATATCAAGAGCCTATTTAGATGAAAAGCGTGTTGTAATTGCACAGCAGAGACATTTTAAAACAACATTATGTAATGAAGAATAACCTTATATGAGAGAGAAATGCTTCACTGCATTATTGCAGTATGAAAACACTTCTGTTTTTGTGAGGAGTAGGAGTGTTTTCATGTATTTTGCTCAAAGCTGTTTTGTACTTGATGTAGAAGAATGAAATAATGAGAGATCTGATGTTGTCTAATTCTTATACTTTCAGATAGTAGAAGTTGGACACTTCTGGGGGTACAGGATAGATGAAAAAAACAGGACTGTTCTCCAGGCTCTAACTGCTGAAATGAACTACCATAACCTGATAGATTTGTCAGTGTCTCCACATCCAGAGTTGGTTTGTCTGGCACCATTTACTTCTCCAGAAAGCAGAGGATACTATAGAGCTCGTATTCTGTATATTACTGGAGATTTTGCAGAGGTACAATATGTTATATCTTATTGAATTGATGAGATGTGATTGGGTTAACAATCTTGGAGCTATTTTTTTTACTAAGCATTTTGACTAAGCATTATTTTCATGACGATTATAAATATTCCAGTAAAGAAAACTAGGAAACTAGAGCTAAAATAAAATCTTAATAGAATCTTGCCAGAAGAGATGAACAACGTTTTTTTTTTTTTTCCAGAACACAGGAGTATTTTAGTCTTAAATTGAGAGGCTGTTGTTCATACAGTAAAGTGTTGTGAATGCTGAAGCAGAGCGAAACAAAATAAAGACTAAAACCTCTAGCTTTGAAAACACGGTAGGGAGTGCCTAGATCACACTCCAATGGTACATTGTTGGCAGGCAACCCTATGTTGTTCGTCTTCAAAAATATATTGAGCTGCATACTAAAAGTTTTTTGCCCCCATTGTATTGGCAATATTCAGTCATTCATGGGCAGTTTATCTAAATTTACTATTCTGCTGGTGTTTCCTCCCCTGGTTTGTTTTCTTCTTATCCTACTCTTCTTCCCTCCCTTCCATTTTCTTGTGCATCTTCTCCTTCCTGGACCTTGTTTTTCCAGCTGACTGAAGCATGCTGCAGTCTTTCTCATCTCACTTACCACATTGAGACTCTGTTTTCCTGGTCTTCTCAATCTGTCCTCTATTTTGCTTTGACTTCAATTTTCTAGAGCAGAATTACGAGTGCTTTTTGTACTTGCAGTGGTGCTTGTATTCTCATTCCAACTCTGTTTCTCCTCTGCATTCAGAAATATTTCCTGTGTTACATGCCAAGATGTATTTGAGTTTTGATAGCTTTTTCACCTGGGCCACCTCTTGTCATCTTATGCTCAGTTCTGTTTCCTCAATAATTTCCAACTAATTAGAATTTATAAATAATAATGGCGCATTTATAGCAGAAATTGTTACGAATTCCAAAAGATATGATTTACTTCATACTGTTTTTCCACATTCCTGTTAAGTTCTCTGGTCCCTTCCAAGTGATCTTTTTGTATCAGTGTTATGTTGCCGAGTTCTGGATCATCAGCAAGTTTCATCGGAACATTTTGGCTTTTTGTGCCAAAATCCGTAATGGGAATTAGTGCCACAGTTCAAGACTGGTGATAATTTCCCAAGCCAGTATTTCTCTATTCAGTACTTAAGGACAGACCTTTTGATTTTGTAAAACTGATCTTTGCACAGTCCATTCCTCCATTGAATTTCTTGATTTTTTTTTTCAACATAGCTTGATGTCACCACTATAAACAAGCAACGAGGCTCAGTATTAACTCTAAAGTCATGAAAAACTAGTGAATAATAGTGCTAATCTCATCATCGTCTTTTACATGCATAAATAGTCACCCAATCTGTGTTAGCTCTTTGCTTATCTAAAAGCAGTTACTAGGTAGTGTCAGTCACTGTTAAGAAATAAGGTTATACAGATTTAATTGCAGGGAGAGAGAGCCTTTCAAATAAATTTGTCTTTTCTAGATTTAGCAGATTTGCATTACTGGTGGATGTGTAAGCCAAAGGATCAAATAATATAGGTCAAATTTTATAACAACTTATTTTTGACATCTTCATTTGCATATTTTCCAGACTCTGAATTTGCTTCTCTGTCACTTGATAAGATTGTGTTGTAATGTAATTATTAATCTGAAGTTGTCACTTTCCTTGCCACAGAAGTAGCATTTTTAACGCTGTGGAATCTCTGCTGATGCTCTTGATTATCTTTTTTCCAGGTTTTTTTTGTAGATTATGGCAATAGATCAAGAGTGCCTTTAAAAAAACTAAAAGAGATTCCGAGCCATCTTCAAGAGCTTCCTTTCCAGGTAGGGGTCGTGCTACTTGCTGCTCAATGGATATTTTCACATTTTATCTGGCAAACAGAAGTGTACATCAAATCATAATGCTTTTCATAATAATAACAAACTGACATATATTTTGGTAATGTCTTAGAACCTGCAAATCACCTCTGCTAATAGGTGGATAAATGTATTTATCCCAGGTATGCCTACACAGACCAAGTAATTCTTGTGTGTAACTGATCTGAATTGCATATAATTGTAGAGAAATTTTATCTACCCTTTTGTCTTTAGGGGCACTTGCTGGGCAGGGAGGTGGGGGGAATAACCCACATAGTATTAATTTTTTTTTTTTTGACTAAATCTTTGAACTAATCCTGTTTCTGTGGGGACACCATATCTCGCCCCTGTAGTGACAGGAACAGTGGAAAGACAGAGGAAATTGCTCTAACAGCTGACTTCTGCTGCTTGTTGATTTTGGTCATCAGTTGCTTTGCTGTTGATCAGTTCTATGAGAAGTAGAACTTCCTCTCTAGAAGGAGAATGTTGTTTTGGTTCCTCTATTGCCCGCTTACATGTGAAGCTCAGGAATAACAGGCTGAGCAGTAGATCAGCTGTGTTCTAGTTTAAGAGACTCTGAGCAAATGATAGCTTCGCTTATAGAGCCTAGGAAATAGCCTGGAGAGGAGAAGCAGTGTGACTAGTTTAATTTCTTGTCCTCTGCTTAATCGTCCTTGTTCCTGTCACAGATAAGTGGCAATGTAGGATCTCTACTTATCTGCATGGCAGAAGTCTGCAGTGGCAAGCATCTGGCATATTGTTGCCACGCAGAGTATTTTTGCTTCATTAGTGCTCATGCTGTGCTATATTATTAGTCACAGGACAAATACATAGGAGGATAGCTTTGTTATATTTTAACCACATAGAAGTCTCTGGTTTTGCTTTGTACCACTTTGCTTTCTTTGAACTACTGGCTTTATTTGCTTCTTTTCAGACAGAACTCTTGAAAATTAAATAGTGATTTGTAAAGCAAGTGTGAGGGACTTTATTGAGTAGCTAGCTTTTCAGAAAAATAATTCTCTTGAGCTATATTTACAAAGACAATAACTACTTTAACTGAAATTCAGCCTTCCAGTCCTCATTCAGATATGTTTTAAGCTCATTGAAACAGATGTATCATATTTCTTTAACCTCGGAAGTGTTTCATGATGAAAATGAGAAACTATAATTTTTCTGTTTTCTGTCTTCTCTGTTCTTAGTATTTGATCATGAAAGGGTTAATTTTGTTTGCTTTTTCCTTTTATAATTGATTTTTAAAAATAAATATAATTCATTTTAGCAAGAAACATCCTTTGAGTTTTCTTCAGTTGTAATAAAGGGAAAGGTACTTCTGCTCCATGCCTAATCTTTTAATGACCAATCCTGATACTTCTTTTCCAAAATTATGGCTAGAAAAAAAGGGTTTCCAATTTAAATTCATTCGAAGCTGTAATTCCAGGTAGTGATTGTGGAAAGGGGTTAAATTAGAAGTGACTTATTCTTGCCCGCCAGGAACAGAATAGCTGTAGTGGTCCTGCAATTCTCTATTACCTTAGTTAAAAAGAACTGCAGGTTGTAAAGTTTTCCAGAGAAGGCATCTCTAGTTTCATAAGATTTTAATGTGGACAGTGAATTAATACTGAATCATCTTTTATTTATGCCTCATTTGCAACTATGTACAGTACTGAAGTGATGAGAGATGCAATGTGTAGCTGCATTGGCAGTGACAGAATAGGAATTATGCCAGTAGCTTTACAGCAGTCTTAGGAAATTAACATAAGCCCTTGCAATAATGATGAAGTCATTTTATAGTTAAGTCAAACTGCTAAGAAAATGAAAGATTTTTGTGTTGATTCTCAGCACATACTCAGGCAAACATTGTTCTTAATGTTTTTGCTCTAGGCTTTAGAATTCAAGATATGCAAGATGCGTCCATCTGCAAAATCTCTTGTGTGTGGGGAACGGTGGAGTTACAGTGCTAGCCAGAGATTTGCCTCACTAGTGAATGGTTATAGTCTTCTAGTGGAGGTGTATTCACATGTGCATAGTGTTCTGCATGTGGACGCTTTCCGTTACTCAAGGCACGAGGACCTTGTGAATGTTCGGGATGTGCTTATTGAAGAGTGTTATGCTGAACTAGCAGAAGAATCATACGAATCACAAGTATGTATTCAATAAGCTTCTTTGACTCTTCTTATGCTAATTTATTTTTGCTCAAACTGTTTTTAGAAGTTGACTTGAAGTCTTGGGACCATGCCAGGTGAGACTAGGCAAGAAAAATACTTGAATGGGACTATGTATTTTTACTTGTGTGCGTAATTAATATTGTTCTCTTAGCCAAAAGCATTGCTGCTTTGAGATACCTTTTGAAAGAGATGTTTCTCAGAAGATAATGGAATTATTTGAACTGCTTCACTGTTCATTGAAACTCAGTTTTAACTCTCTTGCATTTTCATGCTTTATGTAATCAGAAGGGTGATGAAAACATTTTTTGTATTTCTATGTTTGTGTTCCTTGTGTAGACACATAGAAAAAAAACGTAACTGTTTCATGGTTTTAACACTCTTCCATTTTTATGTAGCAAAGCCATGACTTGCTGAAGGGCTTATTTTTTGACCAAATGAAAGAAGAGAAAACCCCTAGATCTTCAAGAGAGGAAGAAAAGCATCTCATTGAAATGTTGTTAAAATGGTCTTCTGGCAATAGATATGGTGCACCAACCCATAAGGTAACTTGAATGGTGGTTTTGGTATGGCATTACATGATCCTTCTTCTCACAGTATTAGAATGCAGATGAAGACTGAAAGTACCTTTAATTCAAACAAAAGCATATTGATGCTGTTCATAGTGCACTCTACATTCTGTTGGTAGGAAGTGGTAATGTAACCACCACTGCAAACTAATCTATTGCAGCTTTTAACAAAGTTTTGAAGCGTAGCCTAAGAGCTAACTGAACTGAATATTCTAGCACGTTACAAGGCAGCACTTCAAGCACTGCAAGATCAAGGTGAAATTGAAAATGTGAACGCGGTGCTTCTAGCACATAGTCATCTTCATTATATAAGCTGCAACAAAAAGCAAGATTATGACCCTATCAATTTTTCAGGAAATTTAAACTTGTTTTTAAACTATACAGTGTTTGGTTCTTCCTTAGCTAGGTGACCCAGGATAAGTGGTGCAGAGAATACTGTAGTACGTGATAGTAGTGAAAGTGGGTGTTTCTTCAACTGCCAATTCCAAACTGAGAATTTATTCCTACTGAAGTATTTTGAGACATCTAGTCACTACTAAGCTGGAATATAAAACAGGAAGATCTGTGTCCCGTTCTGTATTCTGGTTACAAGTTAAGCCTGGTCTACATTATAACTTTTCCCATTTCAAACCTGACAAAAATCAGGGTTTCAGGCACCTACTCATGCTTAGATTACGCACAGGAGTAATCCTGTTTAACTACTTATTTTTTCTAAAGTGTGATATTTTCAAGATTAAAGACCTGCTCATGTAAGTAAATATGACCTGATTTTGTTAGATGCTTTATGAAGTCTGAGCTTATATTTCTTAAGCCGGTGGGAAGTTGTGAATTCCCAGCACCCATGAAAATGTTACTTTTGTTTAGGTGCCTCAGCATGCAAAGCTTGCTTTAGATGGATGATATGAAAATTTTAACTTGTTTATCAGTTCAGTGTTGCTCAGTGCATGCACAGGATCTTGAAATGCATTCTGTTTTTTCATTTATAAAGTATTTTGATGGTGAGAGATCCTTATGCTGGCTAACTAGAATGTCGTTTGTTCTCTTTTCGAAGGTCACAGTTTTTGGCCCATTCAGTCCTTATGAGGTAAAATGCTACGGTATGACTAAAGTGTCCCAATTCAGGTATGATAATCCTTTTTATTGTGAAGCATAGACACGTTCTTAACTGTTATTTTTGATAAACTGGCAAAACCTATCCTAGTTACTCTGACAGATTTTTACAGGATTTTTAATCATTGAAAATACAGAAGTAGTAAGGCCTGAATTGCATTCAAAAGTACACTATTGTTTTGTAATTTTTTTAAAGAAGGATAGTTTTTAATAAAGATGTTTTAATGTCTTAGAGAAAAATTATTTATTAACTGTCATATACATCTGCTGATTGGGATTTATATAATCTTCAGCCAATAACTGCTATCCATTCAGGTTGTACTCTGAAATTAAAAGGTTTACTTTCTTACATGTTTGTATTTTGTTTTGTTTTGTTTTTTAATGTTGAAAATATTTTTTTATTTCCTCCCTAGAAGTGCTTTGATACAAAAGGAAAGCATAAACTCTGTTGTTGTCCATGATGCTCCAGAAGACTCCTTTCAGCAACTGTTGTTTGCTGCTTCTTTATCATTAAATGAAAATGGTAATGCTTCATACAAATGTTTGGACAGTTTCTCTAGACTTTTTTTATATGAATAGCTGTATGAGTAAATATGTTACTGTAGTTCTACGTTACATCTTTTTGAGATTAGCACTTTCATTACGTACTTTTTAATTATTTTTTTTTTGTACTGACAGGATCTGCTGTGCTTTTAAAGGAAACATCTTTGATGCCTCCTATTCCTGGCCTACTTGCACTCCTCAGTATGCTGTTTGCTCCTGCTATAGAACTTAGGTATTTGTGTGTTTTTAAAGTGTCTCTTTATTTTGTTTAGGACCCTCACAAATTTGTGACAGCCTTTCTTGCTCTGCTTTCAGCATTTAGTATATTCTCTTAATTCCTGATCATATAATTCTTATAGCATCTTTTATCAGCTTTAGTATAGTATTTGCTAAGATAACTTGTTTCATGGACTTAAGAATTGGCACTGCAGGCTTTATTCTCACATTAATGTAATACAGTTCCTGACAATTGTGCTGGAGTTCTAGGAAGATGAACTGTAGAACTGGGCAAGTTTTAACTGCACATGAGGAGAGAAACGTGCATGATTTTGTAAAAGCTGAGTTCTGGCAGTTGGATTACTGTTATGTTTTCTTTAAGTTCTCATATCTGTAGATTGTCACTTCAACACAGGGAAACTGGCTTTCCTTAATTTGTTTCATTTTGTGATTTTCTTCTAAGTTTTATGACTGTATGTTTCATAACTAGATCTTTAGCTTTGTTTCATCACTGTATTAAAAAAATGAAGCAATGTGACTAGGTGTGAATGTCTAAAAATTCTTTCAGCTTCTTTAAAACTCTTGTATCTTGTTTGGCATGACTTAGACAAATTCATTTAAGTCTGTTTTCATATGAGTTTAGTTTCTTAATCTCTAGGTGAGACTATTTTCTTTGTTTGTACAGGACTGATAAAAGTAGAAAGTATTTTACTGGTGTTCTGTGTGGTTTGGGTTGGAGTCAGACTCGTGGGGCTTCACTGCTTCCAGAAAATGACATGGAGCTGATATTTGATGTGCATTTTGGAGTAGATGACATAAAAGAGGTAAAAATATGCATATTAATTGGCGTAATAGTAGGAATTCAGTGGAATTTAATGCATCAGAACTTGCATCAGGTCTAGTATCTAGAATCCTAGCAAGCTTTGGAAAATTTTTGAAGTTTTTTTTTTAAGTGTGTACTACCTGTTTAGAACCTCGGGCTTCTATCGGAGAAAAATAGTTACCCCCTTATTTTGCTGAATAAAGTCAAATATTACAGTATAATACTTTGTAAACTTTTCTAAACAGAAACATCAATTTTACACTAGTTAGATGTCAATACTTGTTAGTTACGGTTTTTAGAATTACTTTGTTTTTTACAGATCATGGTAGTATTTTTGCTTTGTGATCTTCAGTTTGATTTTACAGTTCTGAGAAGTCATCTGTATTAAGCTCCTTCTCCCAGAGCAGATCAGTCAAACAATAAAAACCCTTATATTCCTCAATAGAATATTTTTGCAACTCGTAGACAGAGGTCTGTCAGAGGGAAATGTATATGGACGCTCTCTTGTACGGCACAGTAAGCTGTATTTAACCTGTGTCTCAGATTTTAGACACTGAAGGACCTAACATGCCCTGAGCAGTTCCATGTAGAGGTGTAGTAGATAACCAGTGTATTCTAGAGGCTTTTTAAGGACATACTGGACATGCTGGTGTGCCAATACAGTGAACTGTTCTTTTTTTGAAAGCATTGACTTGGCTTGTGTGATGTCTGTAATTATGATACCGTAGCCATAATGGTAGCACCAAGCTGTTGTGTATGTAAAAATTATGGACAGATGGAGAAAATCCTTAAAGCTTTTACAGAAGGAATTCTGTGTTGGAGAATATCCAGACAAGTGGTAGCCTGTATCTTCTATAGCATAGCTGATGAATCTTGAAGATTGATTTCAAGTGGCTGGAACATTAACCTCTTTTACCAGCAGTTGATGCATCTGGAGGAAGAAGTGTTTCTAAAGCTTCAGATGTTTTTGCTTATGTTAGTAAGATTCCAGTTGAAATTCAGTTTTATGGGTGCCATGACCACCTTCCATACATGTCAGTATACTATAGCACAAAACTAGGACTGGTGTACTTTATATTCTGTCGCTGTTATTTTTACAGATAAACATCCTAAGGACAGCCATTAATAAGCTGCTCTGTGAATGTGCTGTGTGTTCTGAACAAGAGAAAATGACACAGCTGCAGGAAGACATTCGTCAGATACTTCTACGGTAATCATTTTGTGGAAATAAGAACTTGTGTTTCACTGTCTCAGCAAAAGCAAAATAAATGATTGCTTGAAGCATAGCTCAGATTAGGCTTTGGGGAAATGATAATATAGGGTGTTTTCATTTAATGATGCATTTAATTTACTTTGCTTATTTATAAAGCAGTATATTCAACAACTTTAGACTGTTTGTGGAAGCACTGGTTCTTCAGGGAAGCCTGATCACTTAATAGTCATAAAACCTAGACTGTAAAACCTGTTTTACAAGATACTAGTTCTGAGGTATCTTTGCTTTTGTGCACCCAGGACAAAGCTACTAAAGTCCTATGGCATAAGAGCACAAAAGGATTTCGATTGTTTTTCTCCCTCTAGATGAAATTCGCGTTGTGTGTGTGCTGGCTTTTTTCCCTCAACAGACCTGTGTAGGAGAGGTGTTGCTGGAAGTCCTATGTTAATTTATGAACTGAAGTAAGGCCACCTGCCTGTTTCTCCAGCAGGCCTCCCTGCTTCTTACAACTGCACTAGTGACTCTGAATTGGGTGTCATGAGTCAGTGTAGCTAGTCTTGAGAATTCTTCCAGTTTGCAGTGAGAAGTGTTCAGGGCAGCGAGGTCAATGAAGTGTCCCTGTAGCAGTTCCTTCTAATATCTGCGACTGCAGAGCATGCCATGAAAAATCTTCCCTGGTTTGTAAATGTAGTGTGCATTTTTAGTGCTGCCTGTATCATCAGTAGACTTTTCTCATCCTTACCTGCCTGGCTCTGTATTGAACACATTTCAAAAGAGCTAACTGCTATGAATTAAAAGTTGTTATGCTCTCTAGTATTGCTCTCATATCTAGGAAATGCGACCTTTTTCTGCAGTAAGCTTCTCTAAAGTAACTATGCCAAAATGAGGTGGTTTCTCATGCTGGTATGGATCAGAAGCTTTTAAGCTTAGCTGCTAATACCTTAGGTTATCAAAATGATTATCAAAGTAAGCTGTTCATGCTGAATTAGTTTTCAGGTGTTTCTTGTTTTTTTTGTTTTTTTTTTTTTAATGTACCTGTTCAGTTGATTTTTTTTTTTCCCCTCTCTAGCTGTGAAAAGACAATTACATTGCCTTTAGTTAAGAAGTATGGGTACTTTCTTTAATTTCCAAATTGGACAGAAAATGAGATGTGGCGCATTTTATAATAAAGTAACAAGTGTAGGGGCAGTCAGCCTTAGCCTTTGAGGCACTGGAAATGAAATGAACCAACGAGCCATAGAAAACTGCCAGAAGATGTGGGCTAGATAGTACCTAGCGTATGTTGGCTGACCAGCAGACATGTTGGATAAGGCAAAGGGTCAAGGTGATTAATTTTGTTTTGGATGCTACGCTTTGCATGCTGCCGTCTTGAAGACACGTGGCAGCTGCTCTTCTCTCACGCAGACATGGCAGCTTCGAGCTAGCCGTTAGTGGTTTGCGTGTACATCCAGAAAGGGATGGTACAGCTTCACAAACACCGTACCTCAGAGATGCGTGCTACTTGCACTTTCAAGTGAAGGAGCACCAGTGCATACTGCCAGCAACTTGTTGGTATTTCACATCTGCAAAATTCTTGGTAAAGTACCAGCTGTTGAGCATGCTGCTGATGCAATACTTAATTTCGTGTTCATGTCCAAGTACATCAGGCCAGCTCGTGTCTGTGTTGCCTTTGGACACTGTCATCTACTACCGTGTTTAGACTTCAAAGCTGAATAAAGTTTGCTCGCGTGATTCATGTGGTAACAACTGCAGAGAGAATTCAGGGAAAGTGGAGAGGCAGAAGCATAGCCACAAAACATCTCTGAAGGTGCCTGTTTGTCTGTGACAGTAACAGGAGCTTATACTCGGACATCAATTCTTAGATGCGAAGTTCAAGGCACAAAAACGTCACTGCTGTTTCTTAAGGTTTGTGAATACTTGCTACTGTTTCAGGACCTTTTTTGGGTTGATTGTTCAGACATTTACAGCCAGTCAGGAAGGGAAGGAGCAACCTGCGCAGCTGCTTGACACAGATCTTTGGCGTTACTGTCTTTACCAGCTCAGTCAATGCTGATGCTGACAGCCTTTCTCATCTATTCTCAGCCTTCTGGATGTTTTTCATGAGGATTTATACCTTTCTGTGGTGACGTTTTCCCTCCTGGAATCTTTGCGCTGCTACTAATTCTGTCCCAGCAATACTACTGCTAATTTTTCTGCCTTTCTTAACTCTTTGTGGACTCTTCACAGCTCTTTCCTGGGTGTCTGAGCCAAGGTTATTTAGCCATCCTGTGTTTGGCCCTGGGACACAGGCAGCTAAACTTGGGGAGGAAAGGGAGCTTACAGCAGGGGTTCTGCAGGGTGGGGAGGTGTCATGCTATTAAGAAACCAAATAAAGTAATTATTCCTTACTTTTATTCTGGATTCTTTTTCTGAAATTTCTAAAGTAACACGTTCTTTTAGCTTTTAGAAGGAAGAGGCAATGTGGTTATTGTCATGTCGCTTTCCGATGTTTAAAATCTTCCCTAATTTTGAATATTTTTTAACCTTACTTTAAGGCCTTGAAGGAAGAAAGAAGAAACACATTTTAGTAAGAGTAAATACAGAAAAATTTAGCTTCAACAGCCTTTCATTACTTTTTTCCTTTTTTGGAAAGCTAATTATATTTACAACATGTCACCACTACTTAAGACTAAAATGTGCATTTGAAAAACACATCTAGACAGAATTAATTAAAGTCTACTACTGTTGTACCTCGCACAGCTTGAGGAAATAACAGGAGCAGACAGACAATCTATAGTAATTGAGTTGTCTTGCAAACCAAAATGCCCTAAAAATAGCTTTATTATACATTCTAGTGAATAAGCATGCATAAAACTTACAGAATAAATGATAGTTGCAAATTTTAGTACTTTGTCAATTTAAAAAATAACTACTTTCTCTAAAACAAACAATCTAACAGAAAAACCCTGCAGTTACTGACCCTGTAAATTTATCTTTTGACTTCTTAAATTAAAGGGGCAAAGTACAGGTAAGCAAATTAAATAGACTATATTAACATGGAAATTTAAGATTCCTATCAGCATACAGACCTTACAGACACACGATTGTACTCACTGTAAAATTTCTTTGTATTTATAATTAATCAAATGCAAGTGTATTTCTTAAGGTTATTTTTATGTAATTTCAGTTTGATCTGCAAATCAAGACCTCGAGATAAAATTGTTCCTGAGTGGCATGAGAAGCCATATGCGTGGAATCAAGTGAGTGTAGAAATATAATTTTTAAAAAATATATATGAAAATTAATAGAGTACCCTGGTATGCTTAGTTGAGTGGTCAAAGATAGAATTTTCCTTTGGAAGGATGTCTCTTGAGCCTGAGAAAAAAAAATCGTACTGAAATTGAAGATACTTGAAAGCACTGTAGAATTGAATTTCAGGCATAAGAACTGTTCTGTATGCATCGGTCTGTATTGATACAATATTTTTGTAGAGTCTATTTTTTTATTATTTTTTATATACAAATATTTAGCCTTTTCAACCAGAACACTTCATTATATTTGAGTTAAGGTTGTAGAGGCAGCTTTACCTTTGGAAGTTAAAATTTTGTAATCTTCCTATTAAACAGCTGTGGCATTAAAGAAAAACAAAAAAGATATATTTTTCTTACTTAGGCTTTATCTGTATGCAGCATGTTTTAGTTTTGTTTTGGGTTGCTGTTTTTTCAAGTGACTTTCCCTCTTAAGCTGATAGACGTGTGGCTTGTTTTAGAATCAGTGTGATGGGATCAGAGGGAAGTTTTCTTGAAATCTGAGAGGGTTAAAGCTG
Source organism: Anseranas semipalmata (assembly GCA_013399115.1). Lineage (NCBI taxonomy): Eukaryota > Metazoa > Chordata > Aves > Anseriformes > Anseranatidae > Anseranas > Anseranas semipalmata. The sequence goes on from VXAA01004495.1 coordinate 180,259, forward strand.
AAAAGTATAGCTTCCTACTATATTAGAAATCTTACCTTTCTTTCTAAAAGGGCCTCTGCAGGCCACTAGATTCCCTGTGTGGTTGTCATGATGAACAAGTGTATTTTCTTAACTAGAAGGGAGTGAGAAATTGCAGAGTGCAGGAATAAGATTTCCATGTGCACCCTCCCTGTCCCTCTCTCACCCCGAAGCGTATAAATGAGGGATTTATGTCTCTTTCAGAAAGACTGACAACAGTGGATAAGCACCACAGGCACATGTTTCTAGTAGGCATTCACTGAGTGGTTAGAGTATGTCTTACTGTCTTACGCCTAAGTAATCTTGTTTTCATATTTCAAATTTTTTTCCTTGGTATTGTCAAGATAATCTCTTACTCAGCTATATTAGTGTTTACCTTTTTGTAAGAGGTTGATGTATAAACCTTTATATCAGGGTTTTCCCCACTGATCTCAAGTCTGAACATTTTCAGGACATTACTTATGTCATCACATAAAATACTAGCTATAATGCCTTGGAATTGATTGTGGAATAGTATTCTGACTCAAGCAAATCATGAGATAAGACCTATTATTATAAAATGCCCTATGTTGAAAAGCCTGTATGATTTGAAACAGTCAAAACTCTTCAGAAGTGGAACAAGAAAGTATTTTCCGTAACTATGTTATATAGGAAAGCATTTATAAGATTGAATTCTAACTTCACTCTGTCTTCTTTTGATTAGGTGGATTCACAGCATATCATTGACGAGTCTGAAAAGGAGCAAGAAAAAGAAGATGGACTTTATCAGCTACATAAGCTTGTTTTGTTGAATGTTTAAGTATTACTAGAAGTCTTTCAGAAGAACAGGTATTACAACTAGTCTAAAAATTATTTCTGTCTTCTAAATAACCCTTGGACGTTTGTTTTGCAAGACTGTTCCTTAAGATTAGTGTAAGTGTACTAAAATGTAGCTTGGTGCATGTTTGTTCTTTAAAAGCAAAGGTATCCTAACCTAGAGCAGATGAGGTTATTCATAGAACAAGCTTACTTAAAGCAGGATGCAATTTTCAGTTTAATAATAATACTGAGGAGGTTTATCGCAATGGACAGGAAAGACAAAGCAAATCTATATTTAGTTGTTCTTTTTCCATCTGAAGGCTAATAAGCCTTAGGTTGTGATTTTTTTGTCTCTAGTTTTCTTNGAAGTTAAAAGAAACCGAAGATTTAGATTATAAAATATAGTATATATAATATATACTTTGGATCAGAACATATAGTATAAATATTTATAATTTAATATACTATATATTAGATGTAATTTTTTGATTAATTTTCATACAGTAAAACCAAATATATGGTTCCTTTTCCTGTATGGCAGAAGAATGCTTTTGAGTTACTGATTCATTGCACCTTTGCTTCATCCTTTCAGCTTATTTTTCTGATCCATGAGATCTTTAGTCCTAAAAATTAGGTCAGTGATTTCAATATGAAATGTAGAAGTGAAATAAAATGGGTTTGTCTCTTCTGTTGTGCGGTCATGCTTAATAAAAGTTAAATTTAGTTATTAATGGTGTGTGATTGCATTCATGAAATACATAAATACGAAAGCAGTATATAGAAGAATATTAATTTTTCTGTTTTAACTTAATGATTTGAAGATCATGTAATACCTACTCTTTTTCTGAAGTCCAGACAGAACCAATGGTAACATTTTTAAAAAAAA
>VXAA01004495.1:182005-194485 GCA_013399115.1 Anseranas semipalmata
AAAGGCAAGCAGATTTGGGGAAAATGGGGTGATGATTAAACTAACAAATGATTTTAAGCTGTACTTAGAGTCAAAAGGGGCAGCAGTATATTAGGCAATTTCAGTAGCTTATAAACATTACTTCCTCAGATCCATTTTAGTAATACCTGTGAATTATAAAACATATAAAACATCATACTTTATAGTGAGATGGGTTTAATAGAAGTTTTCTTAACACACTGTTTCTTAGACAACAGTATTCCTCAACTGAGTGATATATGCAAATTGTCTGTTACATCAAAACAACCTTGGGGGGCAAATGAAACAGGCAGAATGGCAAATCTTTGCTCTGCCTAGTAGTGATTGCAATTTCTGTAGGAAAAGGTAACTTTGTAATACCAAAATGTATGATGCGGATAATGTAATTTCTCATGAGCCTTTATAAGGAACAGTGAAGCTGAGAGTTGATAGAGGAACGGTATGTATTTTTTATATTCTGATTTTTTTAATCTACTGATAATGTGTCCTGCTCTCCTGGTCGGTTCATGTGCGTGTGCTGCCATCTGCTGGTGTTATTAATGTGCTTGTCTTTTCAACTTCCACTTGCATGATGTAATGCCTTCAGTAAAGAAGAGGTCCTCTGTAATGGCTCATCTCCTAATAAAACTGATAGGTTTCTGCTCTTGTCCTTATGATGAGAGGAGTGGATAACTCCCCCCACCCCAGTCCAGTATCCCATAATCTGTCATTGGTAACTTGATACTTATGAACTGGTTTTTTTTGGTTGTGGTTTTTGTTTTTAACTCTTAAGAGGTCCCAGTTTTGTTCTGGGTATGTAATGAGCTAATGGAACTACATTTCAAGAGATGTACTATATGAAATATCTGACTCTTGAGGAAATTTGGCAAACCCAAAATAGAGTAATAAATATGCTGAATCTGAGAGAGTTGATGAATTTCTCTAAAAGAATGAGAGTGTCACAACAGACAGTGATGTGGAATTTCTTGGGCTGGAACAATTGTAGCCTCAGTTTGAAGTCTGTCATACTTGCCCTGAGACAATGATAACGTAACCGTCCCCCAATGTAAAGAAAATAATTTTCATAATCTCTTTATTTCTTTTAAGCTATTATGAGCAGTGTTGTCATCCCAAGCCAGCTGACTGCATTCAGCCTCAGTACCCCTCTTCTTTCTTAAAACGAGTATATTAATTGCTCCTTATCACTCAAATTATCTCCATATTTTTCCTGTATCCCTAACCATTGCAGAGTAAGGTGGGTTCTAGAAAGGTGTGTTTCGAGAGGAGAGGGCAGGAAGGAAACAAAAGCAGGATCTTAGCAATGTTATGGGTTATGTACCGAAAATAAGAATTCCAAATATCTGCTGGCATATTTGAGGAAGGCTACTGTATTAAAAACGATTAGTATATAGTTTAGACAGTAGCAGCAGTGGCAGAAGTACTAGTGTATTGAAAGTGCCCAGATTTCAGTGCCATCTTAGATTTGCACTGAACAGACTTGGAGTATTTTTTGCCAAACATCTTTTCTTAACACTCAGTTGTAGACTATGAAAAAATAATAGACATGGAGCTACTGGAGAGAGGCCAGCGAAGGGCCGTGAAAACAATGAAGGACTGGAGCATCACTACTATGAGGAAAGGCTGAGAAAGCTGGGACTGTTCAGCCTAGAGAAGAGAAGGCTCTGGGTGGATGGATCTCATGAATGTATATCAAGTGTCTGAAGAGTTCTGAGTACAGAAGATGGAGCCAGGCTCTTTTCAGTGGTGCCCAGTGACAGGACAAGAGGTAATGGGCACAAACTGAAAAATGGAGGTGTTCTATCTGAACATCATGAAACACTTTCTTACTTTAAGGGTGACTGAGCCCTGGAACAGGTTGGAACTGGACAGTCAGCTTGAACTCTTTATCCTTGGAGATACTCAAAAGCTGTATATAGCCCTGGGCGGCAGGAGGGTTGGACCACATGATCTCCAGGGGGTTCCTTCTAACCTCAACCTTCTCTGATGATGTGAAAGGTGGTTTTTTTCCAAGAGCATACATAGGCAGGGCTGAAGCCGCCTTTTATGCATTATCAGATAAATGAGTGCCTGTAATCATAGAAACATAGAACAGAATTGTAGAATCATAGAGTGGTTTGGGTTGGAAAGGACCTTAAAGATCATCTAGTTCCAAAATGAGGGAGATTTGATTTTAAAAATGAGAAGCGTTAATACTTCTAGTAGTTAAATGTGGGTCAAGGACTAGGATAACTTAGAGGACCAAAAGTTCTTAAGATAGGTTATAGATGTGCTTCTGAATTTATTTTATGAGATTCTTTTTTTGTGGGGGCCTGTCCATAACAAGCAAGGGACCTCCGATCCTGTGTCAATGATGTATGACTGACTGTCAGTATATTCTCCAGTTTGTGGTATACAGTTCACACTAGTATCGTAATGACCTTTTTTGTCTTAAAATTCTGATTTATTATCTGATGAAGGTGATGGACTCTTCATAAATGCCGAACACAGAGGAGTGTTGAAGTAGGGAAAAATAAAAATAAAGAACAGCAAGAAAGCAGCTAGAATGCACAACTTTCCTACTGAGCTGGTGGTTTAAAAAGGTGACCAGTAGGGGAAGGTAAGGAAATGTTTTTTGGAGATTGACCATATAGCTAAGCTTTAAGGTTTTTGTTTGGTTAGTTTTTTTGTTTGTTTGGTTTTCTTCTATGCTTAGGGCATTATGTATCTTTAAGAGCCACCCATAAAACATTCTGGTAGAGTTTGATAGGGAAACTGAGGAACAGAAACAAGTGTGCTGTTGATCTCTGGACAGAGAGGCTATTGCTAGTCACACAGTGCCTGGAGTGGCCAGACTTCTTCCAAGTTCCAGCTTTAATTTTTACTTTTTTTCAAAATATAGTTGACCTAAAATCATATGTCTGACTATACCGGCTGTTATTCCAAGTACACAGAAGTTGCTAAAAGATCAGAGAGGTGTCATGTCTGGTTCCTAAGTTGTTTCCTTATAGTATTTGAGCACTTCCTCTACAGTTATTTCAGTATAATCATATTGTTATGAACACTTCTACACAGTGAAAGAGAAAAGGATATCATTATTAAACAAGTGACAAACCTGGATATTTTAGTCACTTAGGTTTGACATTGGGCATCAAGGACAGGAATAATACTAGGCTTTAATATACCTGTACTCATCAAAATCAAGCAACTTTAAATGAGTTTTTCCTTGTGGAAATTCAGCACTGATGTCAAAGCAGGGTTAGGATTTTCACATGGTTACTTCCCCAAATAGTGTGTTAGTAAGGATGTGGGTGGTTTAAATGAGCCATGTGGATCTCCTGCTTAGACTATGGACACTTGCAAAATGGCAGTATATGTGTTCTGCAGTGAGTGTGAGTGTAAAAATGAAAGTGACTATGGATGTCAATTCAACGTGATTTATTTCCAAAGGAAACAGGACTGTCCTTTTTCAGTTGCATGTGATTTTTATAATGCATTTAGAAATTTTGATCTTTTCTAGCATACTTGTGCTGTTGTAGGCATCTGAGCTACCTATTTCTAAAGTTTGCTCATGTATTTTACATGAGCTTTTGCTTACGGTGCAGACATACAGAGAGCTGACAGTCAACAGGAAGGCAGTAGATGGAATTTGAATAATGAAAGGATGGAGACTTTATCCTAGGGTGAGTTTGTCAAGCACGAGTATAGTCACAACAGGCTCTGTATTGCTTAACCCATGATCAGATGTCTCGGGTTTATTTACACTAACCACCTCACTTTCGTGTAACTCTGATGTGACCAGAATGAGAATTTGGTGAGACAAAGGACTGTTCACACAGTCACATAGATGATGGTCCCAGTGAAAAGAATTGCCTTGGAGAAACAGCATGTAATGCTGCTGCTTACTAACTAAAGGTGAAACTTTTCTGAGATTTGTGGAGAATTTTCGTGAGGGGAAAAAAAACACAGTCGCACACAATCAAAGTGAGGTTTTCAGGCCTTTTTTGTTTTACTAATTTTATTGAATAAGTAGTAGTTAGCCTTCACTTAAATGAAGATAGAAAGAAGTGTCTCTAGATAAATTTAGAACTGTACCTCTGGAGATACTTGAATTGGTCCTTGAAACTGCTGAACTGTTCGAGCTGTAAATGAGACAGCCTGTTCTTAGGGCTGCATTCCCCTATATATCTTTAAAACAGAAACACCATACCATGGTGAGGATTGTGTACATTTGCCATGCTCCTTAAAACAGATTAAAATGAAATGCCAGTCTACATAAAAATGTCAGGAAAAAAAGCTGTGTTTAGTTTTGGGCCCCTCACTACAGGAAGGACATCAATTGAGGTGCTGGAGCGGGTCCAAAGAAGGGCAACGAAGCTGGTGAGGGGTCTGGAGAACAAGTCCTACGAGGAGCGGCTGAGGGAGCTGGGGTTGTTTAGCCTGGAGAAGAGGAGGCTCAGGGGTGACCTTATCGCTCTCTACAGGTACCTTAAAGGAGGCTGTAGCGAGGTGGGGATTGGTCTCTTCTCCCATGTGTCCAGTGATAGGACGAGGGGGAATGGGCTGAAGTTGTGCCAGGGGAGGTTTAGGTTAGATACTAGGAAAAATTTCTTTACTGAAAGGGTTGTTAGACATTGGAACAGGCTGCCCAGGGAAGTGGTTGAGTCACCATCCCTGGATGTATTTAAAAGACGTTTGGATGTAGAACTTAGCGACATGGTCTAGTGGAGGGCTTGTTAGTGTTAGGTCATAGGTTGGACTAGGTGATCTTGAAGGTCTCTTCCAACCTGGAGGATTCTGTGAAGAATTGGCCAAAATTGCCAAGTATCCCAAGGTACTGGAAGTGGTCTTCAGTTCTTCTATTTTATTTAGTGCTGGGGGTGAATAGAGGATGTGTTGTATACTTAATCTTTTTATGGATTAGCTATTTATGGAATTGGAATCAAAAGGAACTTTGGGGCTAGAGAGGCTGTTAGTGCTGGCAGGCATTTACAGAAGGACCTTTGACATTTTCTTGTTCTGCAGTAGTTGTTTCCCTTATCCTCTTTCTTTATAACTTGTGGAGGTGTACATCATAAGGAGTGGCTGCAATGTGGGTTTCTGGCTTTTAGTGTCAGGAAAAGAGATGTGAGGCAGGAATTTCCTTGATTCAACCATGTGGTCCAGGTTCCCAGGTTATTGGATGGAAGAATATGGGTATCCACTGACAAGCAATCCGGTCTGTTTTATTTATGCAATTCTAGTTCTAAATTGTGTTAGTGGCTACTTAAATATCAACTAATGATTAACAACAACAAAAAAAAAACCAACTAACTAGACACATCAATTATTGAGGACTATAGTAAACAACCTAACAGTTGCAATTGAACATAACTTTTAAGAGCTCCAGCCGATCTCGAACCCAGCTAGTTGTTAAAGTACAAACTGGTGTATCAGTTACAGTACGCTCCATGTCTTCAGCATGGCTGATCACAGGCACATGCTTTATTAACTTGCTCTGGCATTTGTTCCCTTTTCCTAGTTGTATGCCTGGATGATTTTTATTTATTTTTTCTGAAGCCTCTAAAAAAAGGGTCAGTAGTTTATCTTGCCAGCAGTCTCTGGGATTCTGCAGTCATGAGTCCTCTGACTCGTGCTGCATGGTGCTCATGTATCCTGTTTACTTTCTTCTGGTTGTATTTTAGTTCCTGATGCCAGGCCATTGATGTTACTTTGCCTAAAGCTATTATACAGCCTGCACCCTTGCGAGTGCCTACAGCCTACTGCTAGGCTGTACTCTTGAGTAGTAGGATCTGTTGCAAATTTACACCTAGAAGCTTCTCCTTACTGAATCATTTGAGTGCTGCTCTAGACTTACAATTTCTGGATTCGTTAAAAATAAATAAAATAGTAATAAATAAAATCACAATAATTCTGAGTATTTCAAGCAGAATGCCTGTCTTCATCTAGTCTAAGGACCTAAAACTTTGTTTAGAAATCTCCTTGGGATTATGTTTAGACTATGAAGTGTGTTAGAACCTGTAATAGGACTGGATTGGTTTCCTGCTCATTGGAATGAGCTCAGAGGAGGTGATCTGTGTAAATCAAGCAGCTCTCCTGGACTGTTCTTCTCTCCAGGACAATACCGCATAAGATTCTTCCAGGCAAATCCCTGAACAGGCTCTCTGCCTCGTCTCAGGCTCATCTGGTCTCCTGAAGTCTAGGTTTGTGAGCCTTCTTTTTGCCTTCTTCCCTTCTCTCAGGTCATGAATTCTGTCATCCTGGCAGCCAGTGGTGTCCCCAGTCTTCACATCCCTGGCCAGTTCTTCCTTGTTTGGGAATGAGGGTCATCAGATTGTCCCTTATGCTTCAGGCATCTAAATGTCATATTCAGTTGATGTGGTTGTAAGGCTCACAGATAATGAGGGATGAGAATACCAATGAAAGCAGAAAGGGAATATCTTTTGTGTAATGAGTCAGCCATTCACAGAAGATTTACGTAAGGTCCAAGCTCTCCTAGTTACTTAATTCATGAAAAAGAATTACCTTATTTATGGTTTCATCAGCTCTTGCTTATACTCACTTGGCAGTGTTTCTAATCCTGTTTGATTCACAGTGTTCAGAACAACTGTAACAATGTTAACTAGCAGAAAATTCAGTTATTAGGCTGATTGTTACTTATTTTTTTCCTAACCTTGCAGCTACAGGTCATGTTAACAGCTTGTACAGCTGGTAACTGGCTGGTGGAGACCTGGAACAAACTGGCTGTGATGGCAGAAACTCCTTCCAGCTAGTGAGTGTCACTGTACTCCTTCTGATATATTGGATGCAGAATATTAAATACAACTTTGCTATATTAAATAACGCTTTGCTATTCTGATTCCAAAACTACCCACTTCAAACTCATAACAGATTTGGAACTCATTTCTACTAAGTCATCCAAGGCCATCATTCCTCTCCTCTGCTTACAAAAAATTATTTAAATGTAGCCTTGCCAATTAAGTTTTCAGAGAGACTTTTGTTTCTTCCAGGCTTACATTCTAAGACTGCCTGGGCCTTTTGTTGAGCTATTGTAAGTGTTGGAATAAACTCTTCTTGGAAGGGAAGGTTCTAAGTTTGTATTGCCTACCCTGTTAGGTAATATTCTGTCACTTCTGACATTTCAGGGAAATACGTCTGTTGCAACACTCTGAGCACCTGAATTGTTTATTTTTTCTATTGTCAACATCTCTTATTTAAGTTTAGGTGTTATCCCTGTGTTTTCTTTAGATTGTTTCTGTGGAACTGGTAACTAGTCATCCATCCTCCACCCATTTGTGCAATGAGTCATTCTTATACTATTTTACAATTTACTTTATATCACTTTTCTAATCCAGCAATATCATTCAGAATTATGTATTCCAACATAAGTGATTATCACGTGTATGCAGCTAACAGTGTACAGTTTTAATTTTCAAAGAATATATTTTATATGGAAAAAGAATATAATTTTAAATAAATAATGCTGTGGTTTTTTTTTTTAATTGGAAAAGAGTACTACCAATTTTTCTTGCCAAAAATTTTTTCAAAAGTTGATTATTCTTTAAAACGAAGTTTTGAGATTCTGAACAACTCTAGTAATCATACTCAAATTGAACTTCAATTCTGTTAAAAGCAAGGTGTGTTGTATTATTCCTTTCTAAGTCAGAGCTTTAAATTTTTTGAATTGGGTCTCTGATCAGAGATGTGAAAGAAAACATTACATAACATATATAACATACTATTCACAGTTTTATGGCTCCTTTTGATTAGATCTGAGCACCTACTGCACAGACAAAATCATATTCACCAGAAGGTCTTATGTTCTTTCTAGGAGGAGTCCTACAGAACCTAAAATGATCTTATTGTAGAGTTTAAAACTAATTATTCTTTTCATATGATTTTTCCTAGGTTACTCTGAGTAGCATTGTAAAGGGAAAAATACAATGATTAAAAGTCCTCTGAGATCTGTGTTAGAAACAAATGAATAAAATGGAATATATGTTGTTTTGTGATTATGATATATAATTAGAATTACCTGTACACTTTTCATTCTTCTGGAAAAAAGGTTTCTTGCAGGAGAACCAAAATATTTGTTAATTTGGAAAGTTTTGCAGTGGATATGGTGATACACCTAGCAAAATGACAGCAGCTGAAATTACTAAGTAGTTAATTTCTGCCTTCACTCATCATTGCTGTTTTCTTTTCAATAGCCTACAGTTTATACAAAAAAACTTGGGCAGAAAACTGCTAGCTGGACAGTTTTTCTGCACTGAAAGACGAGTGAATAGTGAAAAATGACAAGATTATGTAATGATAAACGTCAATATTGGGGGGGGCAGATTTAATTTATTATATAGTATATTAGGGAGGGAATAAATTGTGTTTCTGCTTTCCAGAAAAACGAGAGTATCTGGGATTCTTCCCNCCAGGAATTTAGAGTTTACGCCACAGTTTTGTAGACATCACTGTAGACGTTGATTTAAGACCTTCCCACTCTTAGCCTTTTGCTTCTGTCTCTAGTTTTGCCATTTTTTATTGTCCAATATAAAAATCAGTGTCCCTTTGCACTAAGCTGTATCAGGAAACTTGTGCAGGTTGAAAACACTCTGCACTTCAACCTTTTTTCCTTGGGATTATTTTTTAACCTTCACTGATTTTGATTACCATTCAGTGTTCAGCCATCTGGACAGCTTCACGTAAAGTGATGTGGGATGTGAATGAACAGGCTGGGCTAAAGTGGGAAGTCCAAAAACTGCTTAATCAAGCACAGCTCCCAAAGGAACCATGAGTTAAGGGACAAAATCTGAATAACTAAGCAGAGAGAGCAGAGTGAAAAGTTCAGCTGCAATATAAAGAAAAGGAGGCTGAGACAGAGAATGAACACTAAGACTACCAGGTACTTGTTTAACCCAGACAAATGACTAGTCCTCTTCATGAGATAGATGTTGCTGGCCCATTTTAGGACCCATTTTTTGAATTATTAGGAATTCTGTGGATTACTAAGCAGTAAAAAAGGCCATCACCCTTTGGTAGCACTACTCGTGCTTCCTGTCACTTGAGCACAAGCTACATTTCTGATATCCTGGTAATACTCTTACTTACAGTCTTGTAATTGTTCTAAATTCCATTGAGAGCTTTGAGACACTTGACTTGGAAAGTATTGGTAGAAAGTACTCATTTAAATACATAGAACACCTGGGAAATATGTGTTTCATGTGAACTGATCTGTGCAATGCATAGGTACAGGCTCTTTCAGGGAAGATGAGGGCTGTGGCTGGCTTTGCGCTCTGTGTGAAGGGCTGACCTGCCTGCACAGTGTCCTATGGATTAGGCTCACACGCTTTTTGAGAGCTTTCTAGTCTAGGGTCACAGTGAGGGCTGCAACGACATCATCATGACGGGTGCCTCCTGTAGGCCACCTCCTCAAGGGCAGGAAGGGGGCGAAGCTGCCTCCACACAGTGAGAAGTTGTCTTTTGATCGTAGGCTCCGGTTGTCATGGGGGACTTCAGTGACCCCAACAGCTGCTGGACAGGACAATGTGGATGGGGGGGGACAAGCAATCCAGGAGGTTTCATGGATGTCAGGGGCAATTTTTTTGGAGAGAGTCTGGCAGAAAATACATACTGAATAGGTTTTGTTTTATTCTAGCTGTAATGTTATGCATGACGTTGTGCCTATACTTGCCTGTGATAAGTAAAGCAATACAATTGCATTTTAGGTGAATCATTTCATACTAAGACAACTTTTATTTAGAACAATAAAAGTAGTTCAGTTGTTAAGCACAACCTTCAACTTGTCCTATTCTCCACTCACTTTTCGTAAAGTGAAGATGTCAATCCAGTGGATTCCTCTTCCAACATAAACTGGTCTGTTTGATTTTAAAAACAAAAACCTCACAAATGAAAGAATACTTATGCTGCAGGAGACAGAACTATGCAGTGACGTTTTCAACGATATTATTGATTTCTAGGAATAAAGACAATGAGAATCTGAAAAACAGGCAACAGCACAAGTTGTTATCTGTACCAGCAGGTGTGCAAACAAGGATGTCAAATCTGTGAAACTGCAGTGTATAAATGCTATTTCTGTTGGAATACTAAGTCATTGGAAGTGGAAGAAGTTGCTTGGACTATCCCGTAATATATATTTTACCTTGAAACTGAGTTAATTTGTACCCTGTGCTGCAACTTTTGAATAGACTTTAAGTTCATACGAACTTGAGCCAAAAAAAACCCTCACCACTTTTATACAGGAAGCGTGCTTTTCCTTTGGCTTACTGAATAACTCAGGCACTTAAGCTAGATGTTTTGCCCCACCACTATTCACACAGCAGCTCATTCTCAGCCTCATGCAGACTGTGCTTCTCAGCAGTTATTGTCTTACTTGCTCATTGTTTTTAGCCACTTTGCCAATTTTGCTCTATAGTTGGCCAGTAGTAATGAATGTCATGACAACAGACTTGAAGACATAGCCAATTTCCTGGAAAACAGCTTCAGGCTCCTCATCCTTGATCTCTCACACCTGGTCCTCGAAAGAAACTACCATATACCTCCCAAACATGAGTCTTAGAACTAAAACCAGGATGTGAGCTAGACACCAATACAGGACTTGATGCAGGCAATTTTGTTTTATTGCAGAGTTTTATCTGCCCCCCCTTCCCATAATTAACCTCTTCATCTTCCATAGTCTGTAAGCCACACATCTCTAGCTTTTTTTTCTGTAAGATACCTCTGTTATCACCTTTTTCATCACACCTCCCCAGCTCCTTTACCTGTAAAATTGCCCTCTAATCCAGATGTCAACTATTTTTACCTAGATACTAAACTGGCCTCAACTTGTATTTAGCTGTGAAGCATAGCACATCTACTTCAGAATTGAAGAAGGGTTTGTATGTCTGAAAGTTTAGGAAGACTTACAAGAAGATATACGAAAATTTGAGAAACACCTAGCACATTGTTGGTCATAGGTGAAATGTAAACTGGAGCTCATTTAAGCATATAATCTGGAATAGGATGGAGATTAATTTTCTGGTCTCTATACTGGTAATTCAACACTTTCACTGTTGTGATATTTATTACAAATAACAGCTCTTTCCCCACCAGTTCAGCTTCGCAGGTGCTAAGGACTGGATGAACTGCTGGACCAGAAGACACCACGCCATATAAATTTCAGCATTGCTCCATCTATTTTGATGACACTGGCAATTCTACTACAGCATTAGCATCGCCAGGGCTATTGGCAATAATGCTGCTTCTGTTTCTCATAGAGCACTGAAACGAGGTATGTGAGTATATCTTGTCACTGTTTCCTAAATCTTTTCTCATTGTTCTTCTTTGCATCAGCAAATAAAGTATCCCTACAGCATGGAAAAGGTCCATTCGAGGATCATGGTATTCAGCTCCTGGTGATAACCCCTTTTTGCAGATATGGCCAATGACAGCAGAGGGATGATCATCAGCATAAAATAGACAAATATACAGAGCGGTTGGCTTCTGAGGTTGAAGTAATAAGCTTCATCCTCCTCTTTGTTCTCATTTATTTCTAAGAGGTCCCAGCTACACGGAAAGAGAGGGTATCTTCATATGTGCAATCCAGCATCTTACCATTAGCTCGCTTTTCCCTCGGCACTATTGGATAGAGTGTTGAGAAACAGAAGCTGCAATTGCATGACGAGTCTGGCTGTATCAAGAATCATGTGGTCACAGGTTTCTGGGAAATACCAGTCCATTAGGGTGAATGTCCTTAAACGGGCATGAGCTCAGATAAGGGAGTTTGTGGACTGTTACTACTAGGGTATACCTCAAAACTGAACTGCACAAGAGGAATGCATAGTAATGCTTGATTTATCTAAGAGATAAATCTGGATAGGTTGTGGTTTTGCGGACTTCTCATGTGTTACTTGTTGCACTGCTCTTACTGTTGTCCAGGGAGACCATTCCAACATCACCCTTATCTTTAATGAAGTCGTTAGCAGGCAGTATTGTCCCAGACTCTCCCCGTTTGTCCCAGGACTTGATGCGCAGTGCGAAGGTGGATGTTCTCTCCTCTCCTGTGATAAGACTTGGATGAAAGCAAAGGGTCTTGATGAGGAAGCTGAAATTGAGGTTATGAGTGGGTGCCTGTACCAGACCGTTCCCTTCTGGAAACACGTGCTAGGAGGAACAAGTCGCTTCACATGCCAGGCAAGCACAGGAGCTTCCCTTCCTTCTGTCCTAAGAGCTTTCTGGACACACGAGGGGAAGACCCAGGTCTCCTCGCCGGGGGGGTGACCCCCAGCTCCGGTCCCCTCGGGGCCTGTATCCTGCCCTTCCCAGAACGTGCGGTGCTCTCCGCTTCCCCCCCAAAGCACGAGGCGCCCCGGCGTTGCCCCGCGGCCCAAAGTACGGGGGGGTGGGGGCCGCGCCTTGGCGGCGGTGCCGGGGCTCGCCCTGACCCGGCTCGGCCCTCACCTCCCTCCCGCAGCGCGGCCCGGCGGCGGCTGGCCC
>VXAA01004495.1:194499-254510 GCA_013399115.1 Anseranas semipalmata
GGTGGCGGCGGCGGCAGCCGCGGTCGGACCGCGCTCCCTGGGCAGAGCCATGGCCGCCCCCCACCCCGAGGAGCGCCCCGGCCGCCCCCCGGCCTCCTCCGGCGGCTGCAAGGCCGTGACCGAGGCGCGGGTGCTGGTCATCAACACGGGCGGCACCATCGGCATGGTGCAGGACGTCAAGGGTGAGGGGGCCGTGGGGGGAGCGGGGCGGCGGAGCCCTCCCCCGGGGAGGCGGCTTCGGCCGGCGGGGGGCCGCTGGGTGCCGGGCGCTGCCTTCCCCCCCGTGAGGGGAGCGCGGGCTTGGCCTCAGGGCGCGTTGTGAAGCGAGCCGGCCTCGCTGGGGTGCCCGAGCTGCACCCATCGGGTTTACCGTTCTGCGAGCGGAGGCTGGCACTTTCATAACTAATAGTTTGCTTTTTAGCTGCTCTGACTGGCACGCTTTATAGTTCAGCATCCCGTGTTTTCTCGTAGGTAGCGTGAGCAACACCAGAAGGATGCCCTCCCTCTAAATCCCATCTTCATACCAGTGGGTTATTTGAAGCAGCCTGGCTGATAGGTGTCCTTCTGACAAGTGAGCCTCATGGCTGGTTACGGCAGGTTTTGGCAGAGACAGCGTGTCTCCTGAAGCATGAGTCCAGTCGTCCCCCCCACACACACACACTGAAAATGAAACCAGCTCAATTTTACCAGTCACGTGGCCCTTTTTCATTCTAAGAGAGTAACCGTCCCAGGTTACCTGGCGAGCATGTGCCTCATGTTCCTACCAGGAAGAGCGTGGCCTGATGTAAGTGGCAGCCACGTCAAGGATTTTCAAGTGGTGACCTGAAACACGCAGCTGATGTAAGTGTGGCAGCCTGCATCCTGCCAAGTGTCATACCAAGTGAGATCAGACACAGCATCTGTGCTTACCTGCCCCTGGGCAGGCTTCTGCTGCTCTCACCAACTCCTGATTTCCTTGAAGAAATCATTGAAGGGTTCTGCTTTACCTTACCAAGGGAGAATGAGACTTCTGTTGAAGAAAAGGTTAGGCATGCCAGCTCCCTTCCCCCAGCTGAGAAGCGTTTGAATCCAAAACTGAAGTCTGATATGTCTTGGTATATTGCCGTATTTTACCCAAAAGCTTTGCAGGTATTTGCTATATGTTTTTAGGTGCCCCTAAATACAAACAGGCAGGTGCCTGAATTCATCTAACAACCCACACACATACGCCCCTGAGAGCGGCATCTAAGTACCACTAGAACCTCACTCAGCAGGCACAGATCCTAAGGGATATCAGAAGGATCAGCCAACTAATGCGTCTGGGGAAAAGAACAGCTTTCAGCCAGGTCTGACCTCCTGCAGGGCTGTGTATTTACCAGCATTGGCATAAAGGGAAAGGGGGTGATGTATAGGCAGTAAGGGTGTGGGTGAAGAGAATGGAAGCAGTTTGATTTTGATGAACATCCATTCAGTTTTCTTCTTTCTTTACTTGGTAGGCAGTGGAGCATCCCAGGGCTTCTAGAGTCTGTAACTTTTTAGGCTCAGAAATGGTGTGTTCCTGTTACCTCCTACAGAATTTCAAGGCCCAGGTTGAAATAGCATCCCGGCTGCTCATTTGTAGGATTAAATCACCTGGGGCTTCACCTCAGAGCTTTCCACACTACATTTGTTTCTAATGCGTATCCCGCCTTAGAAGGTGGTGGTTGGTTGATTGTTATTGTAGGGAAGGCACGTTAAGGGGTTGTTCAGCTTTTTTTTTTTATGGCTGTCGTCATTGTGTTTAATCTATTAAATGAGCCTGAAGTATGACAATTCAAAGACAAGTCTGTCTGTGTTTCAGATGACGTGTAGTTACTTTCCTCTGTCTGCATTGTTTACACTGAAATCATTTCCTACTTCTTTGTCGCAGTTTCCCGAACACCTTTTTCAAGAAAATAAATAAAAATCATGTCTCATTCCTTTATAAATGATCTCTCTAACCTCTTCTGATCTTGTGTACTTTTTTGATTCTGCTTAGCAAGTGTCAATCATTAAAGCATGTGCAAACAATCTAACAGTTATGATCCAATGACTTGCTACATCCTGATGAGGTTTTCAGCCTGCTCTTTGTACATAGGTCTAGTACCTCTAAGAATATTTGGCAGTCCTTAGTGTTCCAGCAGAAGCTGGTGAAAAGGGCACGGGAAAGGCAGCATGCTTCAAAGGTTTAAAAAAAAAAAAGTAATGCTCATTTTTTTTATTAATCAATGGACAGAAAGTGCCTGTTTACAACCATACCTCAAACTGTATGTGTTTTATTTCAAGCAAGGTAAACAGGAGTGGCTTCCTTGAGCAGCGTGAAACCTTTCAGAGCTGCAGCTGCTCTGATTGTAGGGTGCAAGCTAGTGCTACCTACCTAATTTCCATCTAGGCTTACAAGCTTTTCTGTGGTCTTTCCGCTTGCTGGAGAAGGTGGTATCATTTTTAAACACTGACAATTTGATAGCCCTAATGTGTTCTGTAAGGAGTAAGTTCCTGTGCAGAACTGCCCCTACTGCAGATGTTTTGCAGCTGATCTGTGCACATGTGGAAACTCCAGCATGACTTGGACCTTTTGAACTTACTGCATGCCTAGAGCTTACCCCTGCGGGAGTCTTCCTCAGAGGATGGATGGTCTCTTTCTGTTTGAGTGAGGTGACAGCTCATTTGCAGACTCTCCCAGCGTTCATGTTTTTGTTGTCAAATAAATCAGTTCGGTGCATATTTTGAATTTCTTTCTTTCTGCTTCCTCCTAGTTCCTTCCTCCTACAATAGCTTCTTTTGGCTTATCAGTAGCTTAGTTCAGAAAGAATCCTTCTGCACTCTTTAGTGAGGTTACTGTGACACTAATCCCTCCATCAAGATTGTGCTCGTGTTCTTCCTGGCTGGTGCCTTCAGGAAGGTCTTTTCCTCAGGCTCGTGTGTTGGCTCTCTTTCATAGCTTTTACCTGAAATATCAAGGGGGAAAAAAATACACCCAGCAAATACAAGTAGACCTACACCAAATCCCTCTAGGATTACTTGGAATAGTGTCTCTCTGGGTAATTTAGTTCATTATTTGTCTTTTCTAGACTGACTGCTGTAGTCCAAATGGGCAGTATGCAACCCTTTTCTAATTGAAAGCTATAGGCATCACTTCTGAAAGTGCCTGGTACTGCAGCTGCAAAACCAAATATTTTGGAGAATGCTTTCTGCTTCTCTGCCTTTACAAATTCTATAAAAATCACTGCTTTTGAGATCTGGCACCACAGATTCATATGCTCTGTCTTGATATTCCTATAGGAATAAAACTGGTTTGGTGAAGTCGTATGTATTCCTCCAGACAGAGAGTTTGTTAGGCTTCAGGGTGATGCCCAGTGTTCTGAAGTACAGTACGCTCCTTCTCCCCAGCTCCTGTGGTTTCTTGGGTGCAGAGCCCCACAGACACAGTCAGATCAGACTTTTTCAGCTCCCCATTCTCTGCTGCAGCACAGGTTATAGGATATCTCGATCAGTAAGTAGCTATAGCTGTATTACAGCTCCAGCTAAACTGGAGGGAAAAGCAGAGTCCGTGGCTGTAGATGAGACAGAACCGTACTTGTTCCCCTCAGCCACAGTTACTCGTTTGCTTTTCTGCCTTCGTCCATCTGCTTTGTGATGCAGGGGTTGGCCAGCTAAAGAGGGAAAGGACAGAGGCTGATGAGAGGTATTTGGGCAGGTCACACAGCCTGCCTCTTCTCTGCAGGGGTAAAGTTGCTTCAAATACTTGGTTAACGAGTTTGGCTCACAGAAGATGTTTTCCATGCATAATAAAGTAGAAGTGTTCTTAAAACAGTTGCACTTGAGTTCCCCTGCCTTTGCTTCTTGAAGCCATGGAGCAGAAAACACCGTTAAACATGGATGCATTTAGGGAACTTTGCAGGTTGTAAGTGGGACATCTTGGATACATTTGCAGACGTCTTAAAAAAAAGATTAAAGTACAGTGCAAGCAGGTACAGAAAAATCCGGTCAGATTTGTGATTAAGAGAAGAGATGGGGAACTGCCATTTATAGGGAAGGGACCTAAGAATATTAATACATCAGCTTCCCACTTCTTAGAGCAAATACGAAAAATAAACCTTCTAATCCATTGTCAATATTCGGAGCAACGTGAGTATTGGACAAACAGAAAAATGATCAGGAAACACAGAAAACACTGTGAAACTGTGTGGGCTGCACTTCAGAGCCAGAATGACTGTGCAAGTACAGTGGCCATTTGTGACTAAACTAGGAACATCCTTAATGGGAATAAGCAGGGATTATAACTGAATGAACAAAACATCCAAAGCTTAAAAGCGTGTTAAAGTATATTTTGTAAAACAAAGTGTTCTGTCAGGAATCCAACTGAAGCCACTCAAATGCTGTTGCTGTTCTGTGAGGAAGCTGGCAATGAAAAGGCCTGCTACTTCATTCAAGGCAAGCCAGGAAAGAGATTAGGGAGTTCTTAAGGATTTTCCATCAGTTTGGAAAGTAAACAGACCCCAAGTAAAGTGGGCGTGCATGCACTTTAGCTCATGCTACCACTGTTTCTTTGTATTTTGGAGTATTTTAAATAACAAACCTGTTGTTTAAAGGTGAAACAAACAAAATAGATCTGAACTTGTGTGAGAATCATGTTTGAACAAATGGAAGAACTGGGTAGTAGAAGAGAATTACCAAGTCTCAAATTATGAATGACTAGAACTAGCAGAAGTTGAATAATGAGGTTTGAGAATTTGTTTGCTGTCTGAACAGGTGGTATAAAACATTCACTGCGATTAAACAGAACTGGACAGTAGTGCCAGTAGAATCTTGAAGTTTAGAAAGAAGTGCCTTTGATGGAAGCTACTTGAATGAAGTATGTCTCAGAAAGTCAGACTTAAAAATAGGGTGGCTTCAGACTCTACAGACTAGAACAGTGGCTGTCCTGCATCAAACAGGATATTGGGAGGGGAGTTCTTGGCTTAGATGAAGGAAAAGTAGCTGTTTGCAAATGAAAAAATACCTGGAACGCTACAATACAGTATTATAATTGAAATATAATCTAATTGGAATATTGATGATCCAGAAACTTGTGATGTACCGTTGTCACTTAAAGACATGGGATTTCTGAAGCCTGAGATATGCAAAGTTCTGCGTCACAAAATTTATACTATAAATGAACGGCCCTCTTCTTCTCAGCTAATCCCAGTAGCTACAATGCAAAGATCTTGTTTATCCTACCAATATCAAGGCAGTCACAAGTTAGGTTCACAAAAGAACACGTTTCTGTGATACTAATGATTGTAACATCAAAAATTTAGCTGCCTTTCTGTCTAACAGAGAGCAGCATCTGGATTCTGTTTGAAATACCTGGTTGCAACCGGAACACCTGCAGATCCAGCAAACCCTGAATGGACTTGGGTTGGTTTAAGCCCCAGCCATCTTCAGGGCCCCTGCCACAGAGCAGAAGACGACATCAGGGGCAGGGAGAAGGTGAACGGAGCTTAAGGAGCATCCACACTTCGGACTACTTCTCCAGCATCTTATGCACCTCCTCTGCCTGTTGTCAGTCATGGTGTTCAGTCTAAACCTGCTGGTGGGAAGCACCTGTCCCAGAGAGAGAGAGAGAGAACTTAGCTCTTAAGACCCTTCTGGGAAGCTGAGGTTTCTCTGTCTTTATAAATACAGATCTTGGTCTGTATCTTCAATACTCAATACCTCCTGTGGGGTTTGTTTTAGCTTTCCGCTTTATTTTTTTCCCCTCTACGCAAATGAGTGAGACATAACACGCAGCTTTCATGTATAGTCATACTGTTTGTGTCAATATATCTGAAGGCTAAGAAGCTTAGGCAAAAATATCGCAGCTTTGTAATACAAAATAATGTTCAGTGTTTTGTAAATATCCTGCTACTGGGTAGAGGATAGCTGTGGCAAATGCAAAAGAGAATGGTAGCTTTTTGCTATCAGTATTTGCACACAAACTACAATTAAAAATAGGTAAAACATAAATAGTTGATATGGAGGAGATTAGTAATATTATTTCTCCTAAACAAAGGATTTATTTATTTAAAGCCAGGAAAGGAATAACTGCACAGAGATGTATTGATTCTATTTTTTTCACATTCTTGAACTGGCAATAGACGGTTTAAATTTCATGTGGAAGGATGGGCAAGTAGCTGTGTAACCTGATTTCTTCCCTCCTTCCATCCCTGCTCCTTTATTTACTTCATTTATTCTTTGTTTTTAAGGACTTGCTCCTGAGGCCAATAAGTTAGTAAGCAGCTTGAAAACGATGCCAATGCTGCATGACGATGCCTATGCCCAGGAAACAAAACTGTACAAATTCCATGAATTTCCAGATAACACACTGGTGCTCCCGTAAGTACTTTTTCCCTGGGGAGAGGGAGGGTTGGGAAGTGTCGTTAATTTTCAAGTAATTGTATCTCCAAACATTTAATGTAAAGAATCCATTATGAGAATAGCAAAAATACTTATATTGACTTAAACGGAAAAAGCCTACCATGCCTGGTACTATAGAAAATGTCTGTTTTCATATATTTGCAGTGAAGTGTCATACAACTGCTTGAGAAATAACTTCTAAATTTGGCAACAAGCAAACATTCTGGGCAGCTTAGTCCTGTATTTTTTTCTGGGTTTTGATACTAATTTATTACTGTGCAAGCATACAAGTATTCTAGAGCAACTAAGAAAACTACTTATAAAGCTCTGTATGAATTATCTTCAGCACATCTGAAAAAGTAACATCTAATTAATGCATCCATGAGTAGGCCTTGTGCTTTAATCCTGCAGGCCTTCTGTTTTTATAAAAACCCTAAAAGCTGATCGTCTTTCCCAAATTTATGCAACATTATGATAATAAGTGATGGGCTTATAATTAATCTGCATTGCTTCTTAACTATTGAGCAATGATTAATAAGCTTATAGGTTTTATTTAGAGGGCAGTATGCTAATTTGAGATATTCCCCAGCTGTGATGACTGACTACCCCTGTAAACATGTTAACTGCACAAAGGATGATTTTACAGTCATTCAAAAATAAATGGGACTATTGCTGTTTTGTTATAAGAGTGAAAATGGATATTCTTTAATCTCAAGGGAGAAAATCAGGACATACAAACAAAATGTAAGGTTTATTAATTTCTTCCTATTTTGTATTGAGTTCTGTGTGTTAGGCTTTTAAAAGTAACTACTTAAAAGGCAGGTGGCAGGAACAGGGGTGAAGAGAAAAAAATGGACTTCTAGTGGAATAATATTGGTGCGAACATAGAGTTTATGTTAAATATGATGGCTATACAAAGAAAAATGTAGAACTTACTGTGTTATAACTGAATAACTTTTAAATACTTTAGGGGATTTAAAATGTAACAAAACTGCACTAATGTACACATTTGACTCCTAAATGTACTTCTCCTGGTGTATGTTTTCCATGAAGAGCAGAAAACCTTGAAACAGTCATTGAGATCAAGAACTGAAGTTTAAAAAAAAAGTCTTGTCTTCTTTTTCTGGCACTACTGCGTGCCATTTATGGAGGTCAGTCATGGCAATTTGCCATTTTCTCTTTTGTGCTAGCTGAGTGATATTTTAACTAGGCAGTTGAGAAATAATGTAAGTTTCTGAGGAGAGAAAATGGGAGTATTTTGTGAACTTTGTGTATCTGTGTGATAACCTCTATGCAATGAGAAATGATATAATCTAATGATCTTTTTTTCTTAGAGAGAGAGATCAAAAACAGTAGACTAGGCTGGTCTCAGTTTTGGTATGTTGTGTTTTACTTGAAGAGCACTTCCTTGGGGGAGCTTTCTTTTCACAGATTTTCCAATGACTTCCAAAGTCACTCTTAGTCAGCACGTATAAATGTGATATCCAATATGGCAATTTTTCATATGAAAACTAGCAACTTAGCTACAGTATGTCTGTTGCTTTTGAATAAAAACCACGCATTGTTTAAATGCTATTTCTGGTGTAAGCTACTCTCACACAGGCCTCATAAGAGGAGTGGCTGTGCAGATTTTATTAGGTGATGAATTGACTCTTGCTTATTTTATATCGTTATAAATACATACAAGTATAGCAAGTGAGAAAAAAAAACACTTGCAAATGCGGAGGGAAGGTAATCGACTCTGCACTCTAAGCATGTTGTTCAGGAACTTTATTTTACACATCCATATGTCTTGGAGTATCCTGGTCTTTTCTGCCTGCAGACTGTCTTGCAGTCAAAGGAAGTAAATGTTGAAGTATCTATCACAGTTAGAGCTGGCAGCGAACTTTCCATCATCCTCAGGCAGTGGAGAAGCACTGAGAATGAGAATGCTCTGAAGAGGATGCTGTTAAGTGTGCTCCTGGGTGGCTTTGCTTGGAAGAGAAAGCAGAAAGGGCAGAGCTGGCCTGCTAGTAGTTCTTGTTTGTTAGCTGCTTGTTTGCAACTGCATTGCTAAATAGGACCATATTCCAACTATTAAGTAAAAGTCTGTTTCTCGGGGTTTTTAAAATGTTTTTTTTTTCTTGTCACTTGAACCTTGTAACAGACTGTATGCCTGTAAGTTGGTTTTAGTGACATGAGTCTTAGTCTTACTGTAGCAAAAGTTCTTTCACTCCTAGTCTGAGAATTTCCTTTAAAATGCTAACATAAGAATGGGTGAAAATGGTGGATATTCTGTTCTCTTCCAAGCTTCAGAAAGGTAGCAGAAAATAATAGTAGTAGGGTTCGTTCTTTTTTTTTTTTTTACCCAAAATCTTAACTAGCAAAGTTAAATTTATATGTGATTGACTATACTGAGGGGTTAGAAAGTTAGGGTAGAGAAATGGGCATATTTTGTGAGGTAAAGCACACGCTCTGGATGTAGTCTATTTGCCTGGCAATTCAGAGGCCTTTGAGGAGTCAGATTTCAGGTGGAGTAAGGGAGACCAGTGGTCCTTGGAGGCAGGGAAAGCAGACAGCTATGACAATCCCACTGTGATTCCACAGCCATCATCTCCTTTGATATTGAGAACTCCCCTCCAAATTTGGGATTTTGCACTTCTATAAGATGTTTGAGTGTCTAAACAGTTCTTTATCTCTGGTCTCCTTCTGCTGGGCTATATGTGCTGTTTGAAAGTGTTATATTCCTCAGCCTCACAGGTACTTCATCCTATTGCTTTTTTTTTTTTTCTTGCATATTGGCTTTGTCTTGCCTGCATTGTACTGAGAGTAGCCTTTTCACAGCTATCAATGTTGCGCATGTTCAGTGGTCAATAACTTGATTACCAGTGAGGTTTTTTTATAGACCTGGGGCCTCTCTTTCCAACCTATGCCAATATTTTAAGATCTTTGATATTATTACATGCTTAAACTCCGCATCATAACAAGACACAGCTGGTACCAAGTTTCAATTCAAACAGGAAATTTTGATAGCAAGCTGTTAACAGGCCTAATAGGCTGGGACTGGGGCTTTACAAAGTTAGTCTATAACTAGAAAAGGCAATACTGTCTTTATTGGGTCATTTGTCAACAGTTTACTTGAAGGTATTGGCTAACCAAGAGAATCTTTTCTAGAAACTGAGGACTTTCTAAAGGCCACGAAAATAAAGGTCAATCCTAAGACTCTGAAGAGAAGATATTTTTCATGTGAGGGAATTTATAGCTATCAAAGCATTAAAAAGTTGTTGCAATTCTTCTGTTGACACCATATATACCTTGGGAGCTTTACAGATAATTCTCAGTAGCTTATGAAGCATTTTTAAACCTTAACGCTTGGTAGCAACTTTGGTTAGAACTTAGTTCCAAACTTAAAGTGACTTTGAGTTATTTCTGTCTGTCTTAGGTTTTGCCAACATCTCCCTTGCTTCCCAAATTCTAAGTTTAGTAAATTAAAGCATTTGTGCCTTAAACCACATCAAGTCATGAACTTCTAGAATTGGAATTTAATGTTTCAAATTTAAGACTTTTTTTTTTTTTTTTGCTGTAGACTTTGGGGGGAGTTGGGGAGGGAACTATTGATTTACTGAAAAAAATCAAAAAATCACAAGTGATAAGCTGGTGTTAGCTCTAAGAGTGATTTTTTTTCTCCCAATTTTCTTTCTTCACAGTGTCTCTAAGGAAAACAAAAGAATTTTCTACACAATCCTAGAGCTCTCACCATTACTTGATTCTTCAAACATGACGCCAGAGGACTGGGCCAAAATTGCAAAGACACTTGAGGTACTGCAGTGTGGGATAAGATTTCATTTGTTGTTTAAACAAAAACAGTAGTATATTCAGTATACTTAGAAAGGTATAACAATGCAGGAGCGCTATGCTTACATATGTGTTTATTTAAAGTTTAAATGCTATGCACCTTTCTTAGTTACTTGCCAAATAAGTACTGTGCCTGCAAGGCTTGCAGATTTTTTTTCCTTTTGAAAATGTTGCAAGCTCATTAAAGTTATATAGTTCTTCCAATGATAAGCCATGTCATAATTCTGTAAAAGAATAAATACAAAAATTGCAGCTATGATCGAATATGGTATGTAATATGTAGATTGGCATGTTCTAAAACGTTGGCTTAAATTCACTGACCAAAACTGTCAAAATCCTCAGGGGTAGGTGACTTAGCAGAAAGTAGTTACACAGCATTTTAATGTTCTAATAGCTTAATGGTTGGCTATTAGCATAAAAAATAATTTCCCATGCTTCTGCCTTTCTTACTCTGGACACAGACTGACTGGACTAGCTTCGGCTTTGCAGCCAGTAGAAAAAAATGCCATCATGGTTAGCTTCCACACACTGGGAAACGTTTAAAGCTCTAGATATTTCTGTATTTATAGATAAACTCATTACATCCTCCTCTAGATTAAAAATGAGCATTTCTCTGCTCCTGTTCCCATTTCTGAACTTAACTATGTGCTTTTAAGAAAGTAGAAATATGAAACATTTTAAATGCTTCACACCAGGAATTCATACACAGCTGTTAGAAATAAATAACCATGGGCCTAGTGAGATACTGCTCTTCCACTCCTGCTCGTTCTGCAATAGCGGGCTTTATAGTGTAAATCTCCTTCTTCAACCAAGCTGTACCAGTTTACACGAACAGTATAATAATGCTTGGAATGCTGCTGAAGATCATGTAACAGTCTTTCACCCTTAGGTCCTCTAATGCTGAAACCACCAAACTAGGGATGATGCTTCTCCTATGGAATGCATCTTGCCAGGGTAGAGAAGAGACAGAGCTGGTACATGGGTGTGGAGCCTCTAGGATAGAGCGGGGATGCAGCTGGGAAAAGCCCAGGGCCAAGAGTAGGGTAACACTAAGAAGGTAATGCCATGCTGAACAGGAGAGAACTTACCTTTCTTCAAAAATAGCACATTAGTTTCATTACAACATCTCATCTCAAAAAAAAATGCTTCATTCTTATACACAGAATCTGGCTTCTCTGTATGTACAAATATCCAGTACATGTAATCCCAGTGAAAAGTGCTGAGAAGGAAAAAAAATTTTTCAACTGTCCAGCTTGTGTGGAGACACTGCCCCTTTGTGTTCACTAAGTGTCTGAACACCTACTTGGCACAGCTGTAATGTGCTGGAGACTTTTCAGACTGAAACATTTTAAGGTGTTTCTGTGGGATTTCTCCTTAACTGCCAAGCTGATCTTTTATATTAAGAAGCTTAAGCCAAGTTATGTTCTTTATCATTTAATAAGGTTCATAAGGCTGAAAATATTTGTGAAGCATCCTGATTGAGTTAGAGAGAACAAGTGGCTATTTCTGTGCTCTTAGCCCTTGAAATTTGCTTATCTTGTTACTACATTGGTGAAAAACTGCAGTACACTTTTTGCATCACAGTATAGTTTGGCCTACAGAAAAATCTTGCAACAATGGCTGTTGTTCTGCTGGTGAGAAATAATCAGAACTCCACCAAAACTTTCAGTAGGTAGCAACATTCAGGGATGAGTATCAGCGAAGAAATAGCAAAAGGACAAGTAGAAATGTGCAGGTGGATTTGGAGGTGACTGTGTTATCAGGAGATGGCAAATGCATGTGCCTAATGTAACATAAGAAATCTAATTAAAAATAGTCTAAGGGACTTCTCAAAAAACAGCAAGCGAATGTATCTTAAGTATGAAAAGTAACAAGCCTCTTCAACTCTAGCTACAGAAGTCACATGCTGCTTGAGAAATGATGTCTTTTAAACAGAAGAGGGCACTCTTACACTGGCAGTTTGCCTGTTTGCCAACCGGATTAAATGGACTGTTTTTTCTATACATTATGATAGCCTCGGTTTGCCTAATCTGTTCCTGTAAATGGTGTAATCCCTAAAGTAAAAGCAGCAACAAGAAATCAGACTATGTGACTAATTTGCATATGTTAACATTCCTGTTTAAAGCCATTGCTAAGCTTTTCTTAATTAGCTGTCTTCTGCTTTAAAAATGCTGCATTAATATGTATACATAGAAGAATCTCTTTGACTGTTCCATAATTAGAATTACTAGCTCTAGTGCTTAGTGTCCTATTAACCCTTAATTATATTTAAACTGAAAATGCGGGTAACTAGAAGAATTACGTGTATAGTACCATTTAAAGTATTACACTGTTGCTTGCATCAGTGAAAGTCATGCAGTTTGTACCTCACTTGCTGATGCCAGTGCATTGTTCTAACAACATGAAAAATGTCTCTCCATCTCCAGGAGCACTATGAAAAGTACGATGGTTTCGTGATCCTTCATGGCACTGATACAATGGCATATACAGCTTCAGCCTTATCCTTCATGTGTGAGAACCTGGGTAAAACTGTTGTTCTGACAGGATCACAGGTAATGGACTTAATTTGCTGTTGAAGTCAAAAGCCCCATTTACTGTTTTTGTATGCAAAACTACGTAGTATCCTGATCATCACTATATAATTTAGTAGTGCAGGGCAGGCCTCTGACCAGGGTGAGTGGTCACAGTGCTGATAGAAATTAGTGAAAATTGACAGGCTTACCAGCTGAGGATCTGCCCCATAATTTTATCATTAGTGACTTTACAACTCTGTACCACATCAGAGCAGTAGTTCATTATGGCTGGGGCCAGATGCTTCAGAGAAAGATATAAGAGCCTGTCACTGGCCATTGTGTAATAATCTGTTTATATGAGAAGCATCTTTCCAGCCTCAGGTGGCTGCTGGTTGTTGTTGTCTTTTTTTGTTTAAAAGCCCTGAAGCTTATTACTTTTCACTTCATCAGTTGTTATCCCATCTTGTGTTACTCATTGTTGCATTCTTCCTCATTTTTTTTTTAAATTAGTGAATTAACAATCTCTAAGCATTATATGCATCTTGATCATTTCTGTTCCACTGAGCATCAACACGGTCTGTTTCTTTTCCTCTAAAGACTAGATTTATTAATTTCCATTCTCTTAGCTAGAGATCAGACCTTTGCATATTGTCTGAGGAGGAGGGGTTGTCTTTCTAGAATAGCTTGCTTGAGCGTAAAATACAGCTCTAATCACAAAAGAGAGATGAAACATAGCACTGTAAAATTCCCCTTCCCCATCTCATAACTTCCCTTTCACATGTGGTCTATTTGAAGTCAGAATACAAAAGTCTAGGAAGGAGTAGACTCCCACTTAGTGTCTTGACATGGGGCAGTCTAGTTGTGGTACATCATATTCAAGATTTTACTTTCTTTTTTGCTTTATTATTTGGACATCTGACATATTATCAGCAATAGAGCATGTGATTTTTTTGCTGAAAGGAGCTCTAACTCTGTTAATACAGAGGCAATCTGAAAAGGCGTGGAAGTCATCACTATCGCACTCAGCATACCAGATTTCTGTTTTTAATCTTGCCCTTTTCTGTTGGTAATAACCTGCTGGCTCAGTTCTTGTCTACTATGAGGGAAGATGGTGCAAGAGAGCTGTTCTGAAGCCCATAGAGGCAGTTCTGTATGAACTGAGGCTGTTGCTTTTTCTCCGTACAATCACTTCTCCCATGCTCAGTCACGTAAACTGAGTACACCTGCTTTCTATTCTTGATACTTCTCCTGAACCTGTCTCCCCTTCTAAAAACAATTGCTCAATCATACTAGAATCATCTCTACGTTAGCTTTAAGAGCTTAAATAATAGAAGTCTGATAAGCACAGAGGGAAATCCCACCATCTGCTGCAGTCTAAAATAGTTTGGATGAAGAAGGAAACTTTATTTGTCATAAATCATTGTTACATAAATTATTCATGTATCTCTGTTTCATAAGTTGGATTCTTTTCTGCTGTGTAGGCTTTACAGAAGGGACAGGGTTTAATTTCAGTTTCTGCTCTTCAGGTGCCCATATACAAGTTGCAGAATGACGGCCGAGCCAACCTTCTGGGGGCGCTGCTCTTCGCTGGGCAGTTTGTGATTCCTGAGGTCTGTTTGCCTGTGAAGACTGTCTCAGAAGCTGCTCTTCTCCCTCTAGCTAGCACACATACTTACATACTCAAAATATCTGTAGGCAGTAAGGAATTGCACTTGAAAAGGAAAGAAAAATGGATTCTACTGAGGTAACCGATCCTTGCATGGCAAAGCACGTGCTGTTCTCTCAGGATCTCCCCATTCTGCCTGTGTGTGATCTATAAAGACTGTCAAGTCTGAAATGTAGCTTACAGCAGACTTGAAATCAGGGGTTCCCTTGCAAATGTGTGGGATTTGAAGGACTTCTTCAGTCAGTTTTTGAACTGAAAGTTGCTTTGAAGTTCTCAAGTTGCTCTAGAACTGATAGCAGTATCTTCTAGCTCTAGTACCAGAAGACTGAAGTGCCGAGAATGATATACATAATAAACATGGAAGCATCTCCATGGTCTCAGCACCCTGCCTTTAAAGATGCCAATGCTGTGCAAGCCAAAAGTCCGAGAGAAAACTGATCAGGTTGTACCTTATTTCACTTCTGCCATGCTCACACAGCCAGTCCTTGCAGGGTCACAGCAGTAGGTGACTGGCTAAGATCTTTGTAACCAACAATAACTTTGAGGTATCTTTTTTCCTTCAAATTCCAATTGACACATGTTAAGGGACTTCAAAATGAACCTAATTATTTACACTTGGTGACTCTTTTGAAAGTTATCCTACATTTCACAAGGCCTTTTGTTAAGATTTTGGACTCTGAATTTAGATATAAATGATGAACTTATTAAAAAGTCCACGTTGTTCCTTTCCTTTGTCTCTGAAGTGGACTCAGGACAATTTGCTGTCTCCTGGACTATGCCTCATGAGAGGATTACAAAACTAGTTAGTTCTTAACTTGTTTTGTTCTTAAATTCTTAAACCAATGTGTGACAGATGTGCCAACTCTTTTTGAAAGGGTAAGAATAGTAAACATCTACTAGCTTCTGAGTTGCTTTAAAGATTTAGAAAACACTTTATAAAGGACAGACTACAGTATTTATCTACTGAATCTTTTAATTACTGGCTTATTCATAGACCTGTTTCTTTACTTGTCTTGCAGGTGTGCCTGTATTTTTATAATAAACTGTACAGGGGAAATAGGGTGACTAAGGTGGATGCTGGGAGTTTCAATGCCTTTTCCTCACCTAACCTGCCTCCACTTGCAAATGCTGAGGTTGATATTACAAGTAAGCAACATCATCTCTTAAGCCTTGTAATTTATGCCACATGTAATAGAACTCTGGCTGAAAAGAATACATGCTTATGTAGTTGAAATGCTGTTTTTAACTCAAATATATTTGAAAACACTCCACTTTATATGCTCTGAAACACTTTTGATTCCACTTTATATGCTCTGAAACTGTTTAAATATTAGTAAGACTGAGAATTTGTGACTCAACTGCATTTATCTATTGAATATAGATGTGAGCTAGACTGACTTTGACTTAAGAACTAGACTAACCAAAGGGAATGTTGCCCCTGTGTCATGAAAATGCTTGCTCTGAAGATAAAAATGAGGGAGTGAGGATTGAAAGAACAAAGAGTTTAATCTCATTAATGACCGTGCTGGGCTCTGAGATCAGGCAGAAGAGGCATTGCAGAGTACTTGCAGCTTCGACAGATCATCTGTTTGATGCATGACATTTTGTAAGACATTTTACTGGATATTTAGGACCCATCTATACTGAAAGCACATTGAAAATAGCAGACCTAGGATATGCTGTGTGAAGTTTTTTTTTCCCTAACTCACTGAGAATCCCTATAATTTTTGTGTGTCTGCTTTATAAGGAGGAGAAAAAATACATGAAGATTTCAGTATCCATGTGTAAAGTCATTAACATTCTGATGTCTGTTCTTGGATACATGGTACTTTTTCTTTGGAGAGTGGAGAAGAGAGACACATCTGGAATCTAGCCAAATGAGTTGTTTTCAAAAACCATACTAAAGGACAGTTTTCAAAAGTGTAACAAGTTGTGCAAACTGCTTTTGGATAGCCTAGGTATTTTTAAAAGGAGTAGGCCTTGGTGATGATCTCCATTATTCCTACAAATAGGAAATAGGAGGGGGGTCACGAATTCTTTTGCTAGGAGCTCTCTAGCTCATTGCCAGGCAGCATGGCATTCTGAATGGTTTCTACTAGTAGAGAGAGACATTTTGTAATTCAGAAAAATAAACTTATCCCTTCAACCTAATGAGTGGGAGTCACTTAACAGTTACAGGATCAAAGGACTATGTTTGTAGCAGGCAGACACACACTGAGGAAGCCTGTAAGATACTGTAGTGGTTTTTAAGACATCTCTCTGGTAGAGAGTCTGCCACTATTGTATTACTATGCTTTGTCAAATACTGTGTATCTGAAATCAACAGAAATGCTGTCAGTTGATTGTTGTAGAAAATTGGGGAAAATCTTCTTTCTTGGGTTTTTATGAACTGCATCAAATAGGGTATAAATGAATTCAGTTTACTGACTGATCAGTAATGAAATCAGGCTGCAGATTGCATACTATTTCTCTCTTGGATTTGAATGACTTGTTTTGTGGTTCCTTGTCTATAGGAGAAAAAATGAGAAAGTTACTAAGTACTTCCCTTGGCCCATTTTGTGTCCCATTATCTTTTTCAGTAGAATGCCCCGTTGAGGTCAGTGAGGATTTCTGATTTAAAAACTGATGGTGTGATGGACTCTATTTTTATTTGTTTCAGTTGATTAACCAGTCAGGGTAGCATCATTTATCCAAGATGACGGTGTCAATATTGAAGGATTGTTTCATTTTGAAAAACATAGTTTATAGTATGGTCAATCTACTAGTGCTGCTTTATTTTGTCCAAAGTAATTGTTTGAAACATAGCTGTCTCCCTTGAGTTTGCTCATACAATCCTAGTATGAAGCTTTCATGGAGACAAGGAATCACTCAGGGCTTTTAAAAACAAACCAAGCAAATCTAGCATCTTTTAATTTTTTTTTCCAAATGACTTTGTATAATGTCTTAATCTTCCTGTAGACAGAGTTGACTCTTGCTGTTTCAGCATTATGTAGAGCAGTCTAACAATGCCAGAAGGAACAGGCCATGTGCAGAAACACTTCCTTAGGCTTCCCAGTTCTAACAAAGCTGGGAATGAAAATTCCAGAGAAGCAGAGAAAGAAGAGGTGGCAAAATGGAGGGAGTGAGCAGTGTGGTGGGATAAGAGCTTGCGATCATGGGCTGGTACACAGAAATGAGGAGAGGAGATGCTGTTCGAGGTTAGATGTACCACGTAAAAGCAGTAATCTACTTCAGAGCCAGAGAGGAGAGGGAGAAGCTTAGTTCTCTTCCCCTCCCTTCCCTAGCTACAGCTCTCTTCTTCATTTTTGATCTCCATTTTTCACCATCTTCCCCCTTCAGATGAAACTCACAGTAGATTTCTGATCCCATCAACTGTCTGTGTTCTCCGCCAGATCCTTAACTGTGTTACCAACACCTAGGAGTCCTGTTATCCAGTTTTAGACTGGCAAATGTGGAGTCTTCCTTAAGACTTTCAATTTGGCACACAAAACTCTTGTAAGAAGTGAAAAATTCTAGCAAACTCCTCAGATGAGTAGGAAACCCAGTGTTGATGGGAAAGGCTTTTGCAGCAGGATCAGAAAACTCGGTATGAAATGAAAATAATATTTCTGAAATTATAAAGCTTATGAATTAAAATACCTTATTGTATTTTTCTCATGTTTTGAAAACAGGAGAGACAAGGAGGTCTCTTTCACTTGAAATGTGTAAAGAGTCTCAGTATATTTCATAACTGATTACTATCCTCTGTTCTCTATTGTCTTAATGAAGCAAATATGAAACTTGCTTTGTTACCATGGCTGGACTTTCTTCACCACACATGCATGTATGTAACTTCTGGGAGTGGTGCATATCTACGGGACCATATGATTAGAAACATAACTTGTGTAGGGGATGAAAAGAGCCCATGTGACTGTATATGCAAACATGGTACAGCAGTAGCAGGTTAGAAGGCCCTTTAGGTCTCGTCTATCCACCAGTCTCATTAGAGGGAAGCTATTCGTCACTGGCCAAGTCTGTGTCTTCGTTGGTAGTTCTGGTTATTTATAGTAAAAAGCCCAAGTCATTTATGCATTAAGGCAAATGCCAGCTCTGCTCACAGAAGTGCTTTTGGTTTGTTTTTCCCCCTAGTAAGTAGGCATGTTGGCTCTTGCAATGATACCATTCAATTTAAATATTCATTTCAAAAGGTGTGTGTCGATTGTTGTATAATAAACTGCCAAAAGGGGGGTCTATGTTTGCTTGCCTCCTTCAGGAATTTCCACCCATAGGTTGGCCTGCGCTCCCCACCCCTTGGCTGTCGCCATGAATTCTAATGAACGCTGGGGTAGCTTATATAATGGCACGGCTCGCCGGTAGCCCTGCAGAGAGGGATGAGAAGAAAGTGTTGCTGTTTGTGTGGAGCTCTGCAATCAAGAAAAGCCGTATTTCTTGTTTGATTTCATAACTTGGAGTTCAGTCACCACTCCTAAGGGAGGTGTCGCTCTTAGTTACAGCTCTCCCATTATAAGTTGAAACCTGCATTGTGGCATACGCACTCTTTTAAAAGAAAAAAAAAAAGAAAAGAAAGGGGTTTTTTTGCTGCTTTCTAGACTGTTTAGAGTTTCTTCTTCTCTTTTTTATTTTATTTTTCAGTTAGGCTGATTTTTTTTTTTTTCCATACCAACCCTATCACCATAGTTGTGTGTGTGTGTGAATAAAGCTGCATAAGATAAGGACTCTATAAAGTTGTACTTTGCTTTTTTTCTTGAATGATAAATATTTTGGGTTGTTTCCCTGCTGCCTCCCTGTTTAACCCTGGGATATGAAGGAGGCCAGTGCTTTTTCTTAGCTCTAGTTTGCCCAATATCCTCAGGAGACTAAAGCTGCCTCTCCAGGGACTGCGAAGTCGCTTCTGTTCCCATCCCTTCCCTGGTGAGGCTCAGGAGGTGAACAAAAGCTAGTCAGGCTTCAGAGGATTCAAACCCTTACAGAGTTTACTTTGTGACTTGGGTATATGCCTCTTTCAAATTTGTTTTTTTTTTGACCTGTAATTTGAAAAGCTGTAGTGTTTGGGAAGGAGGGAGAGATTGGGAATTGCAGAGTATTGTTTATGTGATTGTTTTGTTTGGAAAAACAAACAAAAGGCCTTAATATCTTGAATGTAGTGTCCTTGAATAATGTAATCTTTTCTATCCCAAGCCATTTTCAATACAGAATATAAATAGCTATTACCTTTCTGTTTTATGTACATTGCTTTAAGAACTTTCTGCTGTGCAAGACCAGTAGCTAACTTATATTTGTTCCCTAGCTTTGTATCCATATTTACATAATGCAGCACACTATATAAGTTAAACTCTTTACAAGCGCAGCCCGTCCAAGTCAGGACAGGTTACTGTTTTCTGTTGTGCCAAACCTGTATATCCCTAATTAGTTACGCTTATCCATAGGATAAAAAACTGTTATGAACACCAACACATAGAACTTTTTGTACTTTACCTGTTTGTATGAGTTTCTTACTTAAGAACTGTTAGTGATTCCCAAGATGATGATTATTATTTTTATTTAACAAAGATTGCTGTGTGCTACAGCCAAAGGCTGCAGGACAACTGGTTTATTCAGTACAATGAAGGTGCTTGAACTTAGCTATATGACCTAAATATTCTTCCTTTTTGGAGGTGTAATCTTTGACATGGAGGATGCAAAGGGTGTGTTCTAAATGTTTTTTTTTCTCCTCTGCATGGCCTCATTTAGAACAGTCCTGAATAAATCTGAGATGAAGTTGGGCTTTTATGTATATTTGTTTGTCTTTTGCTCTTGGATCACACTTGCCTTTTGTTCTGCCTTTTAAACTCTTTTGTCTAATGGAAATCTGACATCTGTAGAGTCTGCAGTACCGAGCACATTATGTAGACTGAGGAGATTCATGACCAAGAGAATATTGATTCAGGGACAATCTCTAGTTCTTTTTTTTTTTTTTTTTTTTTTTTATAGTTTGGAATTGCATCACTGTACTGTGTCTGAATGCATTATATTTATCTTGAAAATGATGTGTTACTTGGTAGAGTGTACTCCAAGAGTACAGGTATAGGCCTGGGTTTCTGAACCTATCCTCTGATCTCTCTCCTTGGTCTTCTACTTTTGGCAGTGTCTTAGTCATCCATGCCAAGGCAGGTTTCCTCAGTTCGTTCTTCAAGTACGTTAAAGACATTAGGGATGCTAGCAGTTGCCAAACTTAGTAGTACGCATTTGTGAAGTTTTGGCAGGAACACCTAGCTTATGGAGGATAAAGAAACTGATACAGTTTTATTGCCGTCCCTTCTTACAGAGGAGGCTGCTTTTAAAGAATTAATCTGTTTGTTAGAAAGTTGAAAGGATTGAGTTTATTGCCAGACACTGTTGCTTCTTAAAGCAGCCTCAAGCAGAACAAATGCATGGCTATATGCACTTGTCCATCTCTTAACTTGCTCTGGAAAGCTCGTGGAGGCCTTTTAGACCTGCTTGGGCAGCTACTAAATCCAGCCAGGTGATTTCAGAACCATGCTTCTCACAAATAAACTGTAGAAACTGTTTATATTTCTATTCTCCTATTCCCAGAGCATTAGGAATCCATCTGCTGAAGTGTGGTGGATAGGGTAAACAGGATGCCAAGCCAACTGCTACGTCTGGTATTTTTTAGAAGGAACATACAGAGACTGTAGTTGTTAACGGGCACAACAAGAAGGGAAAGTTCATAAAGTCTTACAGGTGACTGCTATTTTCTGTCCTGATTTAATGGATTTCGTTGTTTTTAGTATCTCTGGTAATGGGGTAATAGAGTAAGCTTCAATGCGGGCTTTTAAATGTACTTTGAATTTTCTTGCAAATGGCTGTCTGCTGATTGCAAGAGATTGCAACAGTAATTGGTGTGAGTAACTCTACATGGCTGAGAACACGTCAGTAGTATGCACGCGGGTCTTTTATCTGTCTTGCTGCTTGGCGGTTTCTCCAAAATCTAAAAAGCTTAGATCATGATGAGCTATACAGTGTGGTCTACTTTCATTGAAACATGATGCTCTGAGCTGTTGGCTGCTCTTTGTTAAACTTTGTTCACAGACTTGTAGCAGCCGTCTGTACTACCAACACTGTGCTCCTACACTGAAGTAGTAAAATTTTGAAATCAATAATGCATGACTTGGCTTCTAATAATGCAACACAAACAAACTATTAGTTAAACAGCTGGCTTCTGGCTCTAAATGTATAATCAGAGTTAATTGAATCCTTGCTATTTTATTTAATCATTAGTAACTACATAATAAACTCAGGAGGTGATTAGCAGCAACAGTAACTGCATTTGTCATATTTCTTGTCTGAGAAGATGAAGGTCTGTTTTCTAAACGTTAATCCAGGCTGGTATCAGTCCAACTACATAACAGTGAAGTTCTGATCCATGTGTGACACGTGTCTCGCATATGCCAGATACGCATACCAGCCTGTTGGTTGAGACTTCCTGAGCGCTTTGAACGGGGAGAGTTGACACTAACAGGACATGTTCAACATCATGAACCAGTCCGGTCTTGTTCTCAAATGGTTTTCACTGGTATCAGAATTTTCTTTTGAAGAGGTTGTAGTACTTGTTCACTGATGGTTATTGAACTAAAATATCCATTTTTGGAAGTCTTAGCTATAAAATGCTATTAAATTTGAAACAAGTATATTTGTTGAATATCTCCTTGAAGGGCACTAATGTTGAAATATCGATGAATAATACTGATTTATCTCAGAATCTATACTATTTTGGAATTAAAGCTAAAATATAACACAGTTGAGTCTGACCTGGATGTGGTCTTGAAGTCATATTTTGTGGCACCTAACAAATAAGGTGTGTTAGATCAGCTGCTAAGGCTGCTGTCTTAAATGTGTCTTCATTTCCTCTTTGAAAAAATACATTGTCTTTCATGAGTTCCCTATATAAGAAACAATTTTAAAGTTAATACTGTAAGTATGAGGTGCTACAAATGTCCTTTATGTTATGTCTTTAGTATTAAATTTAAAAGGCCATTTCTCTTCAACAGTAAACTGGGAAACAGTGTGGAGAGCCAATACCAAAAAGAAATTTCGAGTTCACACCAATATGAACAGGAACGTTGGGCTTCTGCGAATCTTCCCAGGAATCACTGCTGCTGCTGTAAGTGTCACCACTTAATTTTGGAAGTGGATGAAGTGATGCTCAAATATTTGATTAGTACGATAAAGTAGGGAAGCTACATTGTTGTACCAGTAGTTGGGTTTTTGGAGGGAAGGGAAAGCATCTGTCTTCTGATAAACATTTTCTGTAATATCAGAGCATTCAAAGACTATTTTCATATGCCATAAACTATTGATAAAAGCTTTAGAAATATCTTTTATCTAAACTGTCTGGGCTCTGGAACTTAAAATGAATTTATTATAAGGGCTCATAAATAGGTCAAGTGTACTTTTCTACAGAGGTATAGGCTACAGTGACTGTACAAATGCTTTCTTGCTGCATATTAAGGCATATTAATAGATACCTTGCCAAAGAATACACAATATGATGAGTGGAGGTGATCTACAACTCAAGCTTCTTTTTCAAGGTTCATTTTATCTCACGCTGACGCATGATCCTCAGCATTCATACAGAGCTGAAGATGTGAAGTGGGATTGCGCTGAGTCTTTAAAAATAGTTCTGCAGAACTGTGGTTTTAGGTAGATTTGTCTTTAAATTTTTGTCTAATACTAGTTCCATTAAATTGATAGGTCCTTCATGGTTGTTGCCATCTTAAATTGAATCCAGTACTTTAAGCAGCACTCCTCAATTATATTACCATTCTTTGTAGGTGAATATGAGCAGATGGGAAGGCAGAGGGGTGGTATATCTGCAATAAAACTCCAACTGCATAGTTAGCCTCATGGGGGCTTACAGTGTGTTGCATTTAGCATATGGGATCAGCAATGAAACATCTAGGTTGTTTAAAATACATCTTTCTAGAAAGAGAATTTGCAAGGCATTTTCTTACAGTGAGGCACAATAGCTACCTCATTAACAACTATCCCGGAATTAATTACTACCTCCTTTTTTTTTTTTTTTTCTTTGTATCTCGAGTTAAATCAATTGTTTTCTGAGTTAAAAAACTCCATGCTTTATTAGAATGTTCTTTCCTGAAAGGTGAGACACTGTCTCTTAGTTAGGCAACATTTGGTTGCAAAATTCTTTGCTGAAGTAACAAATCTGGGCAGGGGTGGGGGTTCTAATCTGAATTAATAATTCTGTATTTATTTTTTAAATGTAAAGCTACCCTTTTCTTCCTCCATGGTGCAACCGTACAGCCTATTATTGGCGCTTAAACAATAGCATCCTTTCTCACACTAAGGTCATGACTGTGGAAAATAGTTTATTTTAAAATCTATCCCTCTAGGAATTTTAAAGGAAACTAAAGAATGAAATTCTCAATTTCTCAATAACTCTCAAAAGTTATTCTACAGTCCATTACTGCAAATGGGGTGTACAGAAGGGCATGAGAAGACTGTAAGGCATGAAAGCCTTATAACAGGAATAGTCCATTTTTTAAAACTGCTGTATATGAAAATCTTAATATGACATAAACACATCCTTCCT
The DNA here is from genome assembly GCA_013399115.1 of Anseranas semipalmata. Lineage (NCBI taxonomy): Eukaryota > Metazoa > Chordata > Aves > Anseriformes > Anseranatidae > Anseranas > Anseranas semipalmata. The sequence continues at coordinate 218,480 of VXAA01004495.1, forward strand.
GTCTTGTTTTTAAACAGGTAAAAGCGTTTCTTCAGCCTCCAATTGAGGGCATTGTACTTGAAACTTACGGAAGTGGCAATGCCCCAAATAGCAGAGAAGACTTGCTAGAGGAACTTAAGAGAGCAACTGAACGAAAAGTAGTGATTCTAAACTGTACCCAGTGCTTACGAGGGTCTGTTACAGCAGTCTATGCAACAGGGCAGGTGAGGGTTGTGCAATGATTTCAGACTCTACTGCTGTATAAAAGAAACATTTTACTGATACAACTTGACTGTGTGGTTCTAGTAGTCCCACTGTACAAAACTAGAGTTGTTAAACTGTGAAGATATTGGTCATAAAATAACCATACCAGAAAAATGCTTAAGCTGGAAGTATTTAAATATGTCTGCAAACAAGATCCTGTTACTCTTGGTCTGAATGGTCTAAATAGTCAGCTCAAATCCCAAATCACTGACTGCTTGCTCCTGTCGTGTAGCGCTCCAGGATACCTTGCATCAGATTGTTAGTGTCTCTCTCCAAGGCATTCAGTGAGCTAGAATCTAGCTTGTGGATCAGATGATCAAATAGAGTAGTATCTGATAGGCTAGCAGTTACTTAGTTACGATGTAAGAACATCAGGAAAGCCTACAAATCCAAGCAATATTCCAAATATCAGTGTTTATTTGACTAGAAGTGCAACTGAATTCAGTGAGAAATTGGGAGAACGGTATGTAAGGAAGCGTTTGTCTTGCAGAATGGAAATCAGTTGTATTTAATCCATGAAGGCCAGCTTAAAGCAGACTTTGTGTAAATGCTCTTAATATTCAGGACATTTTGTATTGAGTTTCTTAATTGTGTATTAAGATGTGACATCACTGAGACTAATAACAGCTCAAAGCCATATGAGAGTATGTGTTGCATGTGGTGGTGTGAAGGAAGCTAGTTTAACTGGCCTTTATAAAAAGGCCAGCCATTAAATATCCAAGAAGCACTGCCAGAGGGTGACTCATCCCCCTGTTTTAGACACCTGTTTTTGTTGGGAGCAACCACCCGTCTGGCATTCTTCAATGACTGCTCTCATCAGTGGTTTGTCTTGTCATTGACTGTAAGGCAAACCTAGATCCTCTAAACTGGTACTGCAACCTGCCTATTTTAACATTGTTTTTGATGCAGCTTTAGATTATATTTATTTCAAAAATTTATAGTCTGTTTTGAGCAGAAAGCAAAGGTGATCGTATGGATTTTTTTTTCCACCTTTTCAGTATTCTAACTTCATGTATTGTGACGTGAGCAGTCATTTGGGTGTTTGTAAAATTTGGCCTAACATAAGGGGGGTGTTTTGAGAAGTATCAACTTTTGCAGAGATCTCATGCTCTGTAGCAAATACAATAGGAATACATGGATAATATAAAACAGTTCACACAGAAAGGAAACTGTTAAGTCAATAAAAGACACCAAGCTTATATTTGAAAACAACATGAAAGTGAAGCCCAGCTTTTATGTGATCTTCTGCTTCAAATGAACTACTAAAGTGTATGGGAGGAAAAAAAAAACAAAAAACCCACAAGTCCACTCTGGTTAAAAGATTCTCCAAGTGCAAAACTCTAAAAATGGCTTTTTGCACTTTAATCCAGGTTGTTGTTCTACGTCACTAGTATTTGTCTAAACTGCTGTAAGGCTGTGTAGAAATGTATTCACTTCTGGTATACATCTTTTACATGGAGCATGTATTATGTTGCTTCAGCATCTATTAATGGAGGCTGTCCTGTTTTCTTGGAATCTTTTGAGATGCTACTGACAGAGCCAAGTCCTACAAAATTACTTCATCCTTGTTCTTTCATTGCCTTTGCCTTCTCATAAGGAACTTCCTCCTAAATGGAAGAAGTATGGATGAATGCTGGAAACTTGCTGTCATGTTAACTTTATTTATTTTTCTTTAAATAAAGTCTTTCACAGGTCTTTGCCTGTGGCTAAGCCCTATTTTTACTCATTCAGGCTAGTCCAGTGGGTCAGTTGAGTCCCTGGTTTTCCTTGAAGTATTTGTTTTAATTAACTGAGTGTCTGGCCTCTGAGCCATCTGCATAGCAGAAACTTATAATTGAGGGGACTTAAGGTATAGGAAGGAAGCTGGGAAATCCCTTCCTCCTCCTCTTTCCCAAGCCCACTGGAAAAGCCCTAAGTATTTCTCACCTTCTCTGTATGTTTTTCTGTGTGACTTTTAAAAATGTTAGTCCATAGCTCTCAGAGGTGGTTAACATGCTGATTAAGTCTCTGTATCTTGCTAAAAATACTAGTTAAGTCACAACAAGTTTCAAAGCTGAAGATTATATACAAGGCATTTAAAAGTAAATCAGTGTAAAGAGCCTACTGCAAGGTGCTTAACTGTGAGGCATCACATAATAGCAAAGATGATGGTCTGTAATTCAGGGAACAACAGCCCAGGTACAATTTAGTGACAAGATCTGAAATCTCCTTCGTCTTTGCTATACACTTACAAGGCTTGCTGACCATAGCAAAGACGCTTCTGCTTTTTACTACCAGAAAGATAAGTTTAAAATACTGGATCATCTTTTTAATTTTTCTCATCAGAACTGTGTAAATTGCGTATTTTAGTTGTACGTTCTAAATCAGGCACTACTAGTGCAGCCTGAAAGGATATGAAAGTATTCCTGCTGTGAGCACACAGTAGTGCTGGAATTCATCCAAAGTTATGCCCCATAAAAGAATGGTAAATATGTCTGAGTGAGAACAGCCTACTTGGCAATGTTCAAAATGCCACTGGGTTAAAATGGAGTAACTGCAGCTTTTCAGTACAGGTAATCTGACAACTCTGCAGATAGCTCATACAGACCTGTAACCTTTCCGTTTGAGCACAGTAAGTGACCATGGCAAGTGTTTGGTTGAGTTCTTCCATGTTACTGCATGAAAAGGAATTTAAAGTACAAGTCAGCTTTATTCATCTGGCTCTAGTATTTGCCCAGTATTTGATAGCTAAAATTACAGAAATTACAGTGGCAGTAGGAATAAGAGAGTTGAGGCACAGCTGCATACTGTATTCTGTGTTGCTACGTATCATTCATGTACATTTTCTGTACATACAGGTATTTCTGAATGCTATGCTAATTGGAGTCATTATTCCTTTTTATTCAGACTCTCGCTGATGTTGGAGTAATTCCTGGAGGTGATATGACACCAGAGGCAGCCTTAACTAAACTGTCATACACGCTTAGCAAGAGTGAGCTTACCTGGGAGGAGAAGAGGCAGGTAAATATTTCAGTGTGACCTTGAAAGCCTCTAACTTTCTCATCTACTGTGCTAACTTCTGCTCAGCTGAATGCCTTGAGCTTCTCCCTTGCATTTAAAAGCAATTGGTTCCAGAGTCGTAACGTGAACGTCACCTTTTTTTTTTTGTTCTTATGGAAAATACTGTTAAACAAATAAACATACGTAGATTGGGAAAGAAGGGAATTCTCTGCATAAATCAGTTGAAGACCATGACCAAGCCACAAAAATGTAGTAGTCAACCTTGGACATTTCAGTACTAAAAGCATATATGTGGAAATTAATAAGGGAGGCAGAATCCTAACTCTACTAATGTCAGCAAAGATCTTGTCATTGATCTTAGTGTGGTAAAGATTTCATCCAGGACTCATTCATGCAAAGCTATTTCTGAAAATAAATGGTACCTGCAGCCTTTTAGTACTACTGGTGTCAGTGTTAGAGGTACATTTTATAAATACATCAAAAATAGAGGATTATTTTAAGAACCAAGTGTAATCAATTTTAAAATCTTAACCCCTTTAACACTGTTCTTTCTGTTCATTGGTGTTTAATCAAGGCATTTTCCCCCAAATGATATAGTTCCTTTGTACAAAAAGCATACAACTTGGAATTAGATAGGGGAACAGCAGTCTGCAGGAATGCATGTGTTTCTATGCCTGTATGCAGTGAAATCATAACCCTGACACTTTGGGAGATGACATCATGATGAGTCACTCTCTGAACTTAAGCACTGCGTGCGCATGTGTATCTTACAATGGTGTTTTTTTTTTTTTTTAATTAAAATTGAAACAAATTTGATCTTAATTTCATGCTCAATAGCTTCCAAGCAGTAGGACCTCTGAGACAAACATATTAGGATACCTGTGATTGTAAGTGGGGTGGCTGGAAGTACCACTTAACTGTGCTTAGAAACAGTCTCAGACTCTGAGCTTTCAGTTTTTCGCTAAAGCCCTTGCTCTGAAAAATGAGAAGAGGAGGAGCTGTGTGTTTTTTCAGTGAGGATGGCAAGAACATACTCTGTGCAAGAACATGCTTAACAGGCGGCATAATGTTATGAGTTGTGGTATTGCATGTGTTTGTGTATATACATTTTAGAAACCCAGGCGCTTTACTGATGCCCCTTTGGTACACTCACTGACCCTGGAATATACATATACTAGCCTCTTTTTTAATGCAGACTTTAATCTTCTTGCACAGAGGATCATTTGACCTGGGACTGGAGAAACTTTCCGGATGGCTTCCTGCCTAGGTGTATGGGTTAAAACTTAATTTTAGATCCAGTTTGCCAAGGTGAGATAGCTGAATTACTCAGGTGAGGACTTGGTGACACTACATTTTATGTACCACTGGCACAAGGTATTCCTGCATCTTCACATGCTGTCCTTTGTAATGTGCTATACAGTGTTGTGGGGTACTGCTGGCAGCTCCTTTATATGGCTTGAAAAACAAAATAACTTTTGCAATTTCTTTGAGTTAAGGAGGATTGGTTTCCTCATTTGACTCACTGTACAGACCCACAAACAATTGTGTTGGCACAACTAAGGGAGCAGCATGCTACATTGCCTGGGCAGGAATGAGTGGTAGAGACCAGGAGAAGAAGAAAGCCTGGAAATAAGTTGTCTGTGGCAATATCTTCAGCTAAGCGTATCACCAAACAATAGTCTCCCAAGAGACGGAAGTTCTCCTGAAGCTGGCGTGGTTATTTTAGGATTCTCTTTCAACACGAAGAAGCAAAGAATGTGCCCCCAGACACATGCAAATGGTAGCAGAGCTGGTAGGACTGAGTAAGACATGTAGGGTTTTTGCATTGGGTGCGTTTAGCACAAGTGCCAATTGCTAAGGTTACCTGTGCAGAGCGATAATCTCAACCTGTCAAACTCTAAAAGTGCGCCAAAGCAGTTGGTATCCTCTGAGTGAGTTACACGTATTTGGGACTCTTCCAGCAGACAGCTATAGTGTTGTCAGCGCTTGGGAGGTTTTTTTTTAATAAAGGGCATGCCTAGACATAAGTAAACCTGGGGCATTCCTCCTTCCAACATCACATCTGTTTCTTGCAAACTTTCACAATCCTGCTTTTTAAAATTCTAATTGAAATAAATATGTGCCTTATAGCTGCATCAGCAACCTGTAGTGAAAGAGTGCCAGTATGTAAAATTGTCAAAACTGAGGAAACCAGTTGCTTTTTCTTAATGAACGGCTTCCCTCTCTGTTCTCCAGATTTCACAGAACCTGTCTTTTAGAGTATTTTCATTTCTTTATTGCTGTGTTCAAGCAATTTCTACACATGAATTGGCTGTCCTTTTTTATTGTCTTTTTTTTTTCCTGCTTGTATTGGATGCACCCACCCTGCAAACTGTTACACACCTGCTTTAATATTGAATAATTAGTACTACTGTAGACCCCCTGCATTCAAAACTGGTTCTGTGGCCAAATTATAACAAAATCAGAGCTATTGGAGCTGTTTGAAAATCAATTGAAATAAATGCCTGTCCACAGGCAGCACTGGGATTTTTGAGGCCCAAGTATACAGTCAGTGTAGGAGTACTGAGTTTGGGGAATGCTGGCAAAAGGCAGCATTTCAAAATATTCTGGTCTTCAGCCTTACTCTGCTAATTAGTCACTATCGTTGTGTTTTTAAGCAGGCTGCAGATTACCCCATTAGGGAACTTTTGTCTGCATACTCTAAAAATTGGGGTGTTTTGTTATGTGCTTATTTTGGTTTCATTGCTTTGGAAGAAAGTTTTATTTGCCTGTCCCCCTTTTTTTTTTTTTTTTTCCCTTTGTCTTTTTAAACTTGCAGTCTTCATGGGACAGTAACTATTTCTTTAATCTTTTGTCTGCATTCAATTAGTTTCCATAATTCCTCCAAACAATTTTCTAACTTGATCCTAAGTTTTTTTATTAGACTACTACCATATTTTTCCTCTGCTAACAAAGGGTTTGATTGCTTGCTTTTCAGATGCTGAGTGAGAATCTAAGAGGAGAAATGACTGTTGTACCCACAAGAGCCAAGATCTCTCTGAGAGATAGCAAGTTTATTCAAGCGATTGCCAGATCTCTAAGTATCAGCTGCAAGGAGGTATATACTTAAATATTTAAAACCAAACTCATGGAAATCTGTAAACTCAGTTAAATGAACCTAGCTTAACGATGAGCAACGAAGCTGAAAGAAACATGAAACATTGGATCTTTTTTATTATTTTTTTTAGTACTGAGTGTCCCAGCTAACCAATTGGGGTAGGGAGAAAGGACACAATGACAAGCATAGCATTAAAATGTTTTTAATTAAAAACATATTAACTTTGTTGTTGTTTTTTTTTTTTCTTTGTAGCCCCATCTTGAGTTTATTTTCTTGGCTGGCTGTCTGGCTGCAATAACAAGCCTCAGACAGTTGCTGTAATTCAGGGTATCAATGATATGAAAAAGTGCTGTGTGTTTTTGTGGTCAAATGTATTGACAATTTGGAGCAAGCCAAATAATAAGGGGTAAAACAGCTTAATTGTACATGCAGACATAGAAGGATGATACTAAGGAAGCATTACACAAGTATAATTTGTGTTTTTTAGTATTAGTCTCTCTCAGTTGGAAAATCAGAAAACAGTACTGGTTGTAAGATAAAAGCATTTGCTTTTCTCTTGACTTGGTGTCAGGGAAGATGGGATTTTTAGTAGCTATATGAATACTGAATTTATGGTTCTTCTTCAGTATGAGAAATGGGAGGTTATATAGTGGGCCTATTTGAAAATTAAGTCTAGGTTTGGAAATACAAGTTACACAAATATCCGAGGAATGGCATGAATAAAGTTGATCCATTCTTGAGGAGAATGGACAATATGATCTTTTCCAACTCCTACCAGCCTTGTTTCTCTTCCTGTATTAATGTGTAACTTTGGCAGTGCAGAGATAGTAATTAGTACGTGCACTTAAATGGTATATATAGATATCAGGTAATTGTAGTGTTGCTAGGGAAGAATGTAAATCTTCATGGATGGGAGACCTATAAAATGTAAAATAAACATGAGATTTCTTTCCTTCCAAGAATTAACGCTGCCAGTACTTTAAATATCCAAAAGACTAATTTGGAAACTTTACATGAAAGCATAAGGGCAGTGTTGTTATGACTTGGACATCAATTATATTAGAGGCAAGGCTAATATTAAATGTTTATTTTTATTTGTTTCTCAGGAGTTAGAAGCCGTAAGAGATGTGTTAATTCCACTTTTGGCTTGTGCTGCAGCTAAACTGGGTGACATAGATGCACTAAGAGCCGTAGCAGAAATGGTAATGTAAAATTAACAGTTTGTACAAAACATGAATTTTTAAATAGAGCTGCAAATGATAGGAGGAAACTATGAAGCAACTATCTCAGTCTTAGAATCAAGGCACTTTGACTAATAGAATTGGTTTCTAGGCACCTCAGTCTCTGCCTTTCAAAACTGGTATGTTCTTTCCCCTATCTGGTTCTCAGCTGTTTAAATTTTCTTTTGAACTGTGAAAATACAGGTAGATTAATATGCAAGTTCTTATCTGCTAACTTTGGAACACTTTAAAATGGTTCGTGCTGCTTTCTTTCATTTAACTTTCTTTATGCATATTCACAGTATCCAGCTTTTGGATGTAAATCTGTCATGATTAAAAAAAAAAAAAGAATTTGAAAATTATTTTTAAGTGAAACACAGTGCAGTGCTAAATCAGGATTTTGGTTCTCCTGATAGCTCTAGCTTGGGTTATACCTGAAAGAAGAAATAGGTATGTCCCTATATCATCTTCTATACCTCTTTGTTTTTTCTTTTCCTTGCTTCAACACTACTCTTGAGGCTTTGGTAATGGGCCTAGAAAAAGGATAAATGTATCTTGAGATTAACAATAAACTAAGACAAGTAAAATTAGCAGACTCTAGCTACAAAGCTGCTGTATGGTGTACTGCAGTAAAGAGCCTATCTGAAGGGGCTGTAATGGGGTAGTATGGGGGGGAACATATGGAAGGTGAAATGAATATCTTTATTGGTGCTAAAATCAACACTGTAAGCTTGACAAGCTTAATATTTTGGTGGTACAACAACTTGTGGTTTGTTTTACCAACAACCGAATGTGCAGCCAGCATCTTTTTAGCGTGTGAAAGATCTGTCTTTTTGTAGGGTGGAAACTTGAGCTGTGAAGACTATGATGGCCGAACTCCACTTCATATTGCGGCCTCTGAAGGTCATTTGCCATTAGTAGAGTATTTGTTGACATCTGGTGCAACTGTTTATGCTAGAGACAGATATGGATCTACGCCACTGATGAATGCGATCAAGTTCAGGTAACAAAATAATTTTTATACCACTTCATTGAAAATTTATAAACCTTATATCAGTTTGGGTTTAAAGTCCATCCCTGTATTTTGGTCTTGTTTTGTCTCAGCAGTTGTATGTAAACGACAGAAGTTAAAATAACACAAAACAGCTTCGTTTCAAAGGAATTGACTAGCCTAAATTAAAACTATTTCTGAAATAACATGACATGAAAGCAAAAAACTTTGTACACGTGCAGAATTTTAGCGTAAGTATTGCTGCCTTCCTGCCAAGTCTTTGTCCATAATTTCAGGACTCCACTCTTTTGTTATGAGACTTCCTTATAAATCAGAGCCAAACTGAGTACTCACTTTGACTGTCAGAAGTGCGAGTAGAGGACCCAGGGTTGTCTATTTTCTTTCTGCCCTCCCCTTTCTCATCAAGACCAGACTGTTTCAACTGGCAGAAAATATACTGGTAGGTTGACATGTTTTAATCTTTCCCTTCCACCTATGCTTGCCTGAGTCTCTTGCTGGGTGACTGGTTTTTCGATTTTTCTCTTCCGCCCACTCATAATTATATGGGCTGGCTGCGTGGCTCTGCCTGTTTTGTGGATTTCCTCTTCCTGTTGTTCTGAATGTCAACAATGCTTGAATGGTAGTCATGGACATGCAATTTACTGGTCTTTTCCATGTTGTGTAGTCTTAAGGAATGGTCATGGCACAGAATATAAAAGTTACCAGTTACAAAAGTTTAATTTTAAAACAGTTAGTTTATATAGCCTGGGGATTCATAGAGCCATTGGTCTTCCAACATGTTAGAAGCTGCACGCCCTAGTCTCTCCTTGTTTCTTTGATCCACTTTCAGCTCCTTATCTCACGTTCAGTCTGTATGATGGCAGGAGAGGAGCTTTTTTCCATAAAGGAGCTTGGAATGGTAGAATTTTAATAGTCTTCCTGGGTGTCTGTCCCCAGATATCCTACAGCTTTCTAATGTTGACAAGTTCACCTGGTCTTTCAGGCTGCAGTTTGATCCCTGGGAGGTCTGACAGTCCTGTTTTTGCATTGGCTGCAGAAATAACTTTCTTCCTGTATCAAATACCAAATGTAGAAAACTCAACAGTCCCTATTAACTTGAGATTTGAAGTCCTGTCTGGCCAAACTGTGCCTGCTGCATGGTCTCCTATGGTTTTATAGTTGTTGCTTTATCTCATGAATATATAAGCCCTTCAATGGCAAACCCTTAAAGTCTTAAAGCAAAAACAAGCCCAACAGCAAATCAAACAAATAACCTCGTAGTTGAATAGAGGTGGCTCTAGTCCAATGTGAGAAAATGCTAAAGCATTAGATATCATTAGGTGTTCCTGCAAATCAAGCACCTACCTTTTTTTTTTTTTTTTACCGCACCCAACTACTGCCTGAGGAATTTCACATGAGCTTGTTGTTTGGATTCCTTAGCATTGCCACTCCTATACTAGACTCCTAGTATGACTCCTAAGCTCTTTAAAACTGAACACACATTTTGATATGAGGAATTGTGAAAGGAAACTGCACCATAACCATTTTCAGTTTCTCTTTTTGTTTCTACTGCTGGAATGAGAGGAAGAGTTGACTTAGAACTAATCTCATAAATTTGAATTTATGATATGCTGTGTACTCATGCTGCATTTCACACTGATAAGCACACAAAGGAGATTGGTAAAGATCAGACAGCTTTATACGTGTGTAATTAGATACCCACTAAAAAGATTTGAGCTACAGAAATATTTAAATTCTGTTTATTAAACAGTTGTGTGCTGAAAGTGAAGAGATTATCCTGATGCAATGTACTACTTGGCAGAGAGGGAAGAGGGAAAACTGACCTTAACAAGCAGTCAATGCTTTAAATTGTTTCATATTGTAACTTTCTCAATTTTACTGAATATTGCATCAGCTTAATCCCATTTTCTGAGAATTAATATTTGTTTAATTGGAATATAATTGCAGTACAGAATCTGCTCATCTTAAAAACAGCTTTCTTTCAGTTTTCTATGTCACATTGCTCAGCGGCTTGCTTTTAACCTAGCATGCAAATCTGTATAATGATGACTGATTTCTGTTTTCCATTTAATAATTTGTAAAGATGATCAGGAGTTATATCTCATCTTAAAAGCTTCTTAACATAGCACTGTCACTTACAGACCAGCAACTTGATCTATATCAATGGCAGTCTGTTAATATTTTTGACTCTAAGTGACTCTTTCTTTGTTTCTTTAGATGGTAAAATGTGGAGTCCCTTTCTAAATAAGAAATAAAGTACTACATTTCCGCTTTTTCATTTGTAGCTATGCAATTTGTGTGTACTCTCATTCACTTTATGCATGAAGTTAAACAGACCACTGTTAATTTAGGCCAGTTGCTTGACATATCAAAATTAGTAGCATTCCTTTAACTTCTTAGAGTACCCTCAAGGGATAATTCATTTTCAAAACAATAGAATAATATTTTTTTAATAACAGAAACTCTTCTAAGCAGGAAAATGTCTTGAATAAAAATTGTGTATATTTTATGTAGTAAAAGCACTTCCATTTACTTATGGTATAGTGATAAAAGGTGGAAAATGGGGAGTTGCTGGTGTACTGCTGTGAGAACATCAGATTAGGGGTAGTAATATTACCTCCCACATAAATAGGCATTTAAATACTTGATATTTTGCAAGGTTACCTGTACATTATTTCAGGAAATGTAAGGCAGAGTGAAAATCTAAACATTAATGACTCCAGAAGTAGGCTGAAGTTTGTTCTTACATTATTTGAGCATACAATTCCTACTGATACCATGCAGAAAACTGAACAAGTGAAACTAAGCTCATCCTGCCATAACCCTTGCAGTTGCTAGGGAAGCAAGCATTAAAAAGAATGAAGCCCGTCAAGTTTGGATATACATTACACCTGCATCTCTTTAAGGAGAGTTGGTGGAAGGTGTACACCCTAAGGCCCCAATCCTGCAAACTCTTACAATGTGTTCATTTCACATGTGTGATTCATCGCTTTTGAAGTTGATTCACTTTTATAAGTGTCTGCCAAGTCAAGGCCTAAGATGATACGTACCATGCAGCACCATGGTCGCTGTAAATCCAGAGCACTCGTGAACCGATAGAAGTTCTGATGTCTTTATCTGGAACTCAATTTTGAGCCATAGGAATGGATATTGGAAGACCACACCAAACCATTTATTTTGTTCTTGAGCCATTAAAGCATTAGTTTACATTGTTCTTTTTTTTAATCTCCGGTGTTATCAGTAATAGAATCAGAAGAGGGGAAGACACTAGAAACATTTTTTGTCTATTTGTTTTGTCCTTCGTAGAGCAAGTAAATGTCAGTGGTAGTATCAAGAGGCTAACTTTTAAGTAACATATGCAAAATAGCATTGTTTATATAAGCTTACCAAGAACCACGGTTAGGTGACAGAGGGAGCTAAGAAAAGGGAGAGTCGGGAATAGTTCGCAGGTGATATGCATCCTCATGATTTTGCTTATCAGATGGGACTACACTGGACAAGCAGCTGTGCACCCCAGGTTAACATGGTGACATTGGCTTTTCCTCTAACCTTGAACTTTGGTTATTGAGCAGTTGCTCTGCTATTGGTTATATGCTGTCACCTTAGAAAGGGAATTGCATTTGAACTATTCCCAGAAGTTTGTGCCTCATGATGTCAGTTGAACTACAGATCAGCTAAACTGGTCCTTCTGAGGCCTTTAGTAAAGCCATAGTAGAGCAGCACCTAAAGAAACAACATCTAAAGACAAATCTCTCATGTGCATATGACATATGAGAAAATTTACAGCCAGCGTCTCGAAATATGAATAATGCTCTTCTGGGTAGGTGTAAGACAGAAGAAGTGGTGCTCTGGATAGAGTTTAAGTTTTCTGAGAATGGTACTGTTTGGATACCAGTTAGATACCATTTGGATGCAAGTAGGAGCAAGCTGTTGCGCAGCTTACCTCCTGCATGGTTTTCACGTTGAGTGATGGGAATGTGAGAGGTGGTCCGTTTGCTTTCTTGGACAGATCTGCTCTTCATAGTCACAGTACTAAACTTAACACTTTTAAGTTACCCACTACTATTTGTCTCTATTCTTTCTTTCCCTTAAACAAGATCTCCCTTACCCTTCCCTTAACAAGCAGTGATATACAACACTTCTTCCCGTCATACCAAGAAGCATGATTTTGAATGATTCCCAGTCCTCGAGACATTATACATCTATTTATAAATGTTGTATTGTAACCATTTATTGTAAACAGGTGGTTTCAATCCTTAAAGATTTATTTTACTTCAGACCACTTTTTTCTCATTTAAATTTGCTGCTTTAAACATGTGGGGTAAATGCCCCCAAATCTGTCTGTATCATAAACTTACAGAGTAGTGGTGGCTCTGTAGCATAGGTGGGATATGAAGTGCGTTCTGGATGTTGTCTCGCTACCAGTGAGAAGTAAATGGTTATAATAATGGAAAAGAAAAGCCTGACTCTGCTGGAATTGAGGGAAGATATCACACAACATTATGTGTCTTGCTATGGGACAGGACTAAAAGATAAAAGGGAGCATAGTTTTATTTTAAGAAGCACTAATTTCATGCTGTGATTTTGAGTATAATGTGGGAAATGAGGAATAATCCGGGGCAGTCGTTGGAGAGTAAGCAGATGCTCTCCATGTTCAGTTCTGAACTGAATATGAGCTTGAGTGAACAAACATGTTCTACTTTAATCTATGTTAGGTCAGATTCATTTTCAGCTAATTAGTGTTGTAAAAAAATCACGTATGTAGAATTCCTTCTTCACTGCAGACTGAAAAATAGAATGCAGTGCCGTTATTTGCTTTCTCAAGGAGATAACTTGTGGATGACTAGCCATGTTGTAAGGGACCCTCCTGAGAAAATATTTTAGATAACTGAACAAACTTAGTGTGTGCCATTCCAGCAATGCTTTACAAGCTTACATAGGCTTAATTTGGATAACTTTAAAGTAACTTCTCATTCAAGATGGAGTTTTCTAAAGAGAAGCAGTTGGATTAGATAAGCAGTTTAGTCCAGTTCTAAAATGAAAAGGCCAGTGGCTGCCTCCAAGAAAATGCAAGTGATGAAGCTGAACATGTAAGTGAGCTTATTTTTTATGTTGAATTAATACAGCTGAGATTTTAGGTAGTTGCTTGAGAAACCCCACGTATTTCCTACTACGCTGCTATGCGTAATATTTCATTATGAAGTACAGCAACTTAATTGGAAGAGGAAATGTGAAATTATACCTGATCTACTGATGTCATCATGCTCTTTCTGGAGACAAAATATGCTTTTGGATTTGTGAACTAGATTATTTGTTTAGCAGAGGAGCAGACTGTCACCTCCTTTTGGAACCTAGTTCTAAACCTTTCACTAGGTCATTTGTGAAAAATGTATTTTGCAAATTGTTTTTTATCAGTCGTGTTATTTTCTACCCACAAAAGTATCTTTAGAGACTGGCCTTTTCCACAGGCTTTCTCTAGTGTATAAGGAATAGGAGTTGGCTGGTAGAGGTTAAATATCTGTTTGTCGCTTTATCTCAAAGGAAAGGAAAGAAGGCAGACCTCCTAAAGACTACAGGTGGAAATAAGTAATAAATTTATTGGGAGAAGGGGGCTAGGAAAAAATGCTTCTGTAGGAGGTTTGTAAGAATTCTTAACACAATTTTGAAGCAATAAAAACCCAGTTAGTTTGTACAGTAACCTGAAGATTCATTGCTTACCTGCAAGACTTACAGTTAATTTAAAAGAGTAATATATATGGGTATTGCATTTTGTAAAATATAGGAATGATGTTACTGAATGAATGTTTTCACTATTTGTGTGGGTTTCAATCACTAATATTTCAACTGTTAAATTAAGCTGGTACTAAGGTAAAAAAAAAATCCTTTTTTTTTACAAGGGAGAAGGGAGTACATCCCTTTAATTTTTAGAGCTGAACTTAACACTTCTGTGAACTCAGTATGTGAATGCTTTTTTGAGAGTGACAGCAAATCTGCTTACTACATCTATCACCTTGGAGAAGACTCATTGTTTCTGTGATGGTGGCAAATACTATATGAGAACTTTCACTGACTGTGTACATAAATAATGTTGGATTTAGGGGGAAAAAAACCTCCACGTCAAGATAGCTCTCTTTCTTTTCTATTTCTTTCATAAAGGCACATACCAGTGATTAATTTATTACGAGAAACGGGAGCGCACCTTTCAAGCCATGACTTGGAGAACACTGGAACAACACTTTGCAGGTAAATGTGATCTAAGGTGGGGCCCTAAAACTGGGTAGGAGGGGAATGATTTTTCAGAAGAGACTCTCAGAATGGAGAACATTGTAGAAATAACTTCCAAGGAACAGTTGGGTCCCTGGCACATGACATGCAAGTCTTTCTGAGCTAGACTAATAGAGGAAAGAGTGAAATGATGAAATTAAGAATCAACTCTGTGCCACCGCGCCAGTAACTCAAGAGGGCTCCAAAGTAAGTGAATGTTGTGGGGATAAGTGAACTAGAAGAAAATATGCTATGTTTTTTCTAAGCGCTTGCACTGAGGAAGGGTACAGAGGAAATAGAACAACATCTGTTTTAATAGCATCTCTATTTGACAATAAAGCTGCGCATAGTGTATAATTTTTATTTTATGAAAATCATCTTTGCATTGATATGGGTACAGTTTCTACTTTAGCATCTTTCTGAAAAATATGTAAATCAGATACACAAATAGGTTTAACCCCCAAACTGTTGAAAAAGTGCTTATCATCTCCATATTTAATTTTAAGAGAATATAATCCTCCATTAAAGTGGTTTTCCATACAGTTGCTTTTATAGATAAGGTGTTTTAATGATCTGGATATATATTTTGGAAAGAAATAGATGCCTGATTTTGTGTTTTCACTTAATTGTCCTGAATTACAGGTTACTCTGAAAATTGTGAGAAGGTTTTGGTAATTTCCTAAAATTACTGGTTGTTTTTACTTCATTTCTTCTTTTCCTCTCAAATACAAACAAAAAAAAATCCCTGAATACCAGCCTCTATATCAGGAATTGTCGGGAAACCATGAGACTTGCAGGGGCCAGTCAGTGCTGCATAATGTCCTCAAAACTGTAAGGTCTAGGTAAAGTTTATTTGCATTCTGTGTAGGAACTGGACTCTGTCCTTTGAATAATTCTGAAATAAAGAAATACTAGCTGGAGTGTTTGAGTTGTCATAATATGCTCAGAGGAGACTTCTACCATTCAGTTAAAATATGTGCTTCCCAGGGCACTGCAGGTGATAGGACAAAACTAGACCTTTAGTTTGCATTGTTTCCATCTGTCAAGAAGACGAGGGGAGTGGCTTAGAGAATTACATTCCTCTGCAAATAAATTGGCCCCTTACTTAGCCCTCATGCCACGTGCAGAACCTGTTTGGCTAGCTGACACGAGTAGGATGTCCAAAAAGAGAACTAGGGGGCTTTAAACAAAAAAAGGGGTTCTGATGCAGTTTGTTACAGCAATTGAGAGACTGTTGTACACACTGCATCTGTACTGTGTGATTTCTTGTTGTTAAAGCTAATATTTTAATAATAAACATTTGAGGTTTGGGGATATTAGTCAACATGTTCATATGGTCAAGCTACTTATAGAACAGGCTGTTTATAGCATCTTCCTTCTGTCTAATCTGAACTATTTTCCTGCATCTCTTCTATCCTGTAATGTAACTTAAGCTGCAATTTGGACCAGTCTGAATTTGTCACCAAGGCAATATGTCCACTTCTTGGAATGACAAAGCTGCTTTCTTTCTGATAAACTCTGGGTTGCTGCACTTAGCTAACTTAACTTTTTTCTCTCATGCAGTTCTCTGTGTATTAGAAACTATGATCAAATTTTCCCTGTTGCTACTTACCTGTAATAAACTGGTTTTCATGAAAGAGAGTCAACAGTGATTTTTTTCTGTTCTAATACTGTCTCCTCAAGTTCCTTGTGTTTAGACTCACAGTTTGGGGAATGAATTAAAAATAAATGTGCTCCTTTGGCATTGGTGATGTTTGAGAGGGAAAGGAGTACCAACCAGAACTGAGAGCTGGACAGTATCAGGAGGAATTCTTATGTATGCATGTATATGCAGCCAAGATGATTTAGTTATTAAATCTTTCAAGGTTTCACTTGCTGTTTTGAGGAGGTGAGAGGTGTTAGTCTGCTGTTTAGAATCACTTTAGAATCACTTTGTTCATGTTTGGTATCTGGTTCATGGCTTTGTTTTGAAATGAGAAGTAGATCTCAATGTTAGTATCCTATCTAAAAATGACGAAATCTCTTCTCATACTGCAGTAGTATTGTCATGTCTTCACAAAACCAAGCCATGACTAGAGAAATTGAGACACACACACTTATTCTGAAGGCTTGTCATGTTCTGGAATTGATAAAAAGTTGCTTTTTGTCTTTGTTTTATAAAGGAAAAAAGCTTGTATAGAATTGAGATAGTCTGTTCAAGTCTGTACTTCACAAAATTAAATCGGAGCAATAAAACCAAACCAGCTTTCTCTTTCATATTCTTAGATTTCATAAAATTATATGATATAATATACAAGGATGCAGCCTTTCAAAATCAGTGACTTTCAGAATAAGATGCCCCCAATTTAACATAAATTCTGGGGGGTAAATCTGAGAGTGGAGGGATAAATATGCCTCTGCAGGAATAGGGACCAAGCTTATAATGCCTACTATCTTTCAAAGAAATCTGTCTCAACTGTGAGAGACATGGAAGTACTGGCTAAGAGCAGCACTCCCAGATATGTTCAGGATAGAACAACCCATGGCTTGCACTAGACTTTTAAATTGTTTTTTTAAGGATTTTCATTTAAAAAAAAAATCTTTTATCAAGTTGATGATGCACCTAAAAAAAAGAAAGTCTTTCCTAATTACTTTCTATAAACTCTGAAACAGGAGAATCACTGGAAGAGCAGAGCTTTGTGCTCCTAGGAAAGATGAAATCCTGTTACCTGAGGAGGCAGGAGGGAACCCCAAGGTTCCATGTAGCTGCACTCGTTCCTTCCCAGATCTAGAACTGCACTGGCTGTTGTCCTTCTCAACCCTCTGAAACCTGAACAGCATCACTCCCATTTTGATGTAACTTGACAATAACACAGTACCCTTTATACAGCAGCTCCTGTAACTGTTTGCTTGATACTGGTGTGTCAGGAGGCACAAAGTCAGAGAGCATAATTGTGTTATCGCTATTCTTAATATCTTAGCTCTTTTGTCATCAGCACAGATACATTAGCCATGCTGAAACTCTGAAAGGGGTACATAATCATTTTTTTCTAAATGCAAGAGTCATTGATGTGCAGCATCCCTGAGATGATCTGCTGTGTAAGGTATCAGAGTTTAGCAAAATGTGGTAAGTAATTCTTTGTCAAGAAAGCAGTTTTAAAATATCCTGATAAGTTTATACTGAAGTTATTTTTATTCCATTTCTTGATATGAAAATGATGGACTTGCTGCTTACAGGCTGCACTTGTAGTTGAAATTGCTGGCATAAGTATCTCAGAGAAAACTAGAAAGCAAAGGTCCCTATGGTGTATACTGTGAAGTCCTATATATACATATATTTGACTATATGAAGTACACTTACAGCATGTGAAGGAAATACAGATGAATTTGGCTTGGCTATAGAGATCTGGAGTTAGAGAAAATGTTCCATGGTGTTCTTGATTATAATCAACTTAGTGAATAGTAGGTATCTTCTATTTACACTTGTATCTAAATTTTCTAGCAAGCTACATCATTATTTGTTCTCTGGGACCCCATCCCCAGAGAATACATTTTTAACTTGATCAGTGAATGGCTGCTGCAAAATTGAAGATACTTCTGTGTATTTGGATTGCTCTGATGGCACAGAAAGAGACCACTTCATGTTTTTGACCTCGGGCAATGTGAGTTAAACTGCTCTTTCTAAACAGGTGCTACTAGGCATTTAATTTTCAAGTGCAGTAGCCGTTGTTTGTTGCTTACAGTGATACTAGCCGAATTGCCCTGGGTATGTAGGTTAGTAATATTTCTAAATGTTCTTGTCTTCGTCCAGAGTGGTTTCCACTGCACGTGGCTGAACAATGAGATCCTGTCTAACAAATAGAGCGTTTTCCTGTCCAGTGCTTGAGACATTTGTAACTCACTTGCTCAGCTTTTTGTTTGTTTGTTTGTTCCTTAATTCCGGGACATTGCGTTGTCAACATCAATAGACTTGTCTCTGTGTTCAGAAGTGTCTGCTAAGCAATTTCTTCTCTGCTTTACTAATGCTTACACTTCTTTACTAGTTCTTACTTCTTCCTGCAGTTTCCTTGAGGGCTTCCCACTGAGCTTCCTCTTAGACTGTCTTTGCTTCCTATGTTTCCTTTTTGTTTCTGAGGGGCCTTTTTTGTAATGGCAGTTTTCATTAACAATTTATTGATCCTTTTCTTCAAGATGTCAGACTGATCCACTGTTAAACCTCACTAGCAGCCCATTGCCACTTCCGTCTACCCCACAGCCCCAGCTGTGGGTCTTCTGCCCTGCCTTAGGGCTGGTAGGGTCGCACGGAGGAATACAAAGACGGTTTGCGTTCCCCTTTTCCTGCCCAAGCTCTGGGACTGCTGCGAGCAAAAGCCTCTCTCTGACTTTCTCCTCAGGCTGCTGCAATTATAGGCTTCCACTCCCCTGAAAACATTTTTTCAGGTACTTAAGAGATTTAATCAACAACAGAAGTGATTTCAGTCTAGCAGAGAAATGAATGTTGCAGACTTGCTTTCAGGCTTTCTTCCATTAGCTTCCCTGACTGACTGCCCCTTGCGTCTTCCTTCCTCTGCTCTCCATCAGGTCTGCCTAGCTTGTTTGTCATACCCAGAGCCTTTCACCATGCTCTGTCCTTGCTGCCAGAAACGCGCCATTCCTCCACGCCGAGCAGTGTTTAAGGCAGCAAATGGTGAACTTAATAAGTTTGGGGGGGCTTTCCTTTTCATAATGAGATGCAGCTTCACTTGATGACTATCGGGGTAGTTCTGCTCAAACAATCTGCTTGTACGCAGCAAGGAGGTGTGCTCAGTTCTGAAGCCTGACGTGTTCAGATCTTGAGAAAACTGAACGTAGCCCTTGCAGCCATGCTGTCAGTTCAGCCTGCCTACAGATTTGGTACGGACAGGCGTGCTTCTGCATATGTGCAGGCTATTAGCCCTCCTTTTACCAAAAAAAGAAAAAAGTTAAAAAAGAACATTAAGTATTATGGGTGAGACTACCAGTAGATGTGCAAAGTGTACATTCTAGTGTACATTCCTCAGAAAGCTTTAATTCACTTACTTGTATATGATTAATTTTGGTCTTTTCTACTGCTTGTTATACATGGCAAATAGAGATCTTCTTTAACAACCTTTTTTCTTTTTTTTTTGCTTGCTGCCCGTTTAAATCTTACAAATTACCTTAACTCAAAAAACATAGCTGTGTTACTGTCCAAATGATAACACACAAATGCACTGTCATAACTTCTGGTAGTGAACATAGTTGTGCATAGTTGTGAAGGGGTTTTCTTAGCGGTTTTAAATAAGGCACAGCAATGGCTAGCACATCTGCTTGTGCTCTCACTTATTCAGCTGCATCTTGATGTAGCCATTGCCCTCTCCCCAACTCATTTCATGAGATAAATATTGTGTTGTGAAATATGAAACTGCATGACTTTTTTTCCCCTTTGGTCATAGTCACACCCACTATGTGAAACTAGCCTGTTGTAAGTACTTATAGCACAGCCCTATTAATTTAAGGAACTGATTCATCAAGCTGTGTTGCTTGCTCAGCTATTCAAAGCTGTTGTAATAGTGTTCCTTTACTTACCTCTCTATCCTGGCAGCCATGTTGAGCCTGTTCTAGTTCAGCATTTGCTTGCTGAGCTTATCGACAGGACACAGGAGTACTGTGAAATGAACTGAAAGATTCAGAACCAATTTAATTGCTCTTTTTCCAGTCTTGCAGCTAAAGGTGATTTGGATGGGCTGTATGCCTGGTACCTAGCTGGTGCAGACCTGGAGCAAACTGGCTATGATGGCAAGAATCCCCTACAAGTAGTAAGTGTGCATATGGCTGTACTCCATATGGTGTTCTAACTTTGTGAGTAGTAATGCACGCTGTCAGATCACATAATGTTAGTTTGGGAAAAGTGAATGCTGCTTTGGAGTCTATAAACCAGATTAGAATATGTTGCGAACTCAAGCCTGGTGCTGTTCCGAAGTAATAAATCATTGGAGCCAGAACTTTCTCATCTATGTCAGAGGAATTAAAATTTAAATTGGATTTTAATTATATTGTGGTAACATATTCTTACTTCCCACAAGTAAGTATTTGCATGTCCTGGTGCACAGGATGGCGGGATTTATTCATGTTTCTACTCACAGGCAAAGGCTACAGGGCATAATGAGGTTCTTGACTTCTTCAGACAGTAGCAGTAAAAGAAGGTAAGATCTAGATTTCTGGTGCCAGATTTCTGAAATGTACGGGTCAGCATATACATGTCTGAGGGGGGACTTTGTATTTAAGCCCTAGCTCACCCTAGGGCATCCGGGTTCAGCTGCTGTCCCTGCCTTAGTTTGTTGAATGGGACTAACGTTTGCCTCTTTTGGCCTGAACCTATAAGTGATTTTTTTAAGGTGCATTCTACCATGTGTTTCTGAACTTGGTTTGGGTATCTAAACACTGTAATAAATCCATTGAGGGCAGTGATGTCTTGTTCTGTTGGCCTTTCGCAATAAATTGTTCTTCTGTCTTGTCTGCATTAGAGACATTAGTGCCCATTTCTTGGGCACTTTGCTGAGCCTGTTGTTTTTCGGGTGCCATGCCCACAGCACGGGAGCATCCCCTTCTCCAGCAGAGCTGTGGTGTGACCACAGCCTCCCGCTCAGGAGGCACTGCTTGGTACCTACAGCATTTGCAGGTGTGCTCTCCCTGTTGCTTTTTCACTGAGCACCTTACACCAGCCCATCTTCTGGCTGGTGTAATGTAGACAACCACCACAGAAAACACGGGGCAGGTTCTTAACAGGCACAAGGTAGCTGTACTGCATACCCAGGGTGTAGAAGGCTCCCTTTCCACATGGAGCTCTGCCAAGGGCATGCTCCAACCCCGAGCACAGAACTGGGCAGTGCCATGGCCTCTCTCTTACTCAGACCCTACACATAGCTGCCTGGTTGTCTGACTCCAGCCTGAATCTCTTCTGTGCTGCTAATGCACAAGGTGTGTTTCCTGAGCTGTGCGCATATGACAGGGCTGTGAGTCTCGTGTTCAAAGCATCAGATCTGACAAGTCTCTCTACAGTAAACTTGTCTGGGCGTTTGACCTTCTCCAGTGCTGTGCTGTAACTGGAGACATTCAAATCACTTGCCTTTCACTTCTCAGCACTCCTTTCTGATGCTGTACATTGTTGATTTAGATACCTCTTCTCCAATATATGGCAAGTCTAATACCAATTTAAATATTGGGAGGAGATAATAGCCTTTATTTAATAAAATTAACACAAAATTTAGTTAAAGGTTTGGCTGCAGTCATGGCTGCCTTGCCTCTTCTGTGTCCCAGTTGATCAATGTAAGTGAATTCATGTATATAGGCGGGGAATGGCATGCAAAACAATTACATTTTCTTCCATCACTGTGTGGTGGTCTAAATGGGAACATAGGACAGAATCAGGCGTTTTTTCCTTTCCTGTAAAGTTTTGAGGTTCTGTTTGTTTTTAGCTGATATAGCAAGATTAGATATAATCACAGTCTCAAGCTTTTAAATGGAAGCTTTCCAGTATCCAGGATGAAGACACTAAAAATACCTTCACAATATGGGTTATGTTGCAAAGTGATTTTAGTTTTCAGTGAAATATGTCTGCAAAAGTCACTTTTCTTTTGCAAATGGGGAGTGAATGTGTTAAATCTTCAACTCCTACTTGGATCGTCTCAGTTCCTTTGGGCTGGGCCACCACTAGTGTAGGCAGTCTGAAGGAAGTCTTCAGCACTGCATGAGAACTTGCTTGACAGGCTACAAGATAATCTCTTCCTGGGAAGGTTTTGGATACTGACTAGTCTTAAACATCCATTTTCTCTTTATTCACAGGCTGTAGAAGATGGTCACATGGAGCACACAGGACTTAGACATACTATTTTTTTAGGAACACATTAAGTTCTCACTGATTTTCTAAAAATGATTTGTTGCTTTATCTTTTTCTTTTTTGAAGAAAATTTTATAAACAATTGAGACTGGAATGTGTTGTCTTTACTGGACAAGTTCTGTTTTTAAGGAGACCTGTTAAATCACTGAGGACAATATTGCAGGCATAGCAAAAGGAAATGCTGTGGTGAATTCATACCAAGAGAAAATAGTGGATTGTAGGTTTCTGTGTTTCAACTAATAAAATCTCTGAGGAACAATGTTGGTTTCACTTTGTCTGATTTTTGCAATGGCTTGTATCACTTCAGTTGCAATTACAGCGATTTTGAGTGTCAGTGCAAACAATTGAATCAGTCATGGGCATCTGCCTGCAGTTGTGTACTAATCTTCACCAATGTGTCACTACAAAACCTCACTTAAAATGAGTAGGAGGCAGATGCCATAAAGCATATTTGTGGGACTGTCTAAGTGAATTGATTGTTTTGTTTCTAATAGCATCTTTCCCACATCCTGACCGGAATATAATCAAGATTGCTACATGCTGGACACTTAATTCTTTGGACTGTAAATGTGATCTTGGTGTTAACAGACCCAAAGTTTAAAGTCACAGCACTTTCAGACTAAAGAAAAACAAATAAAAACAAAACCAAAAAATAAAAATAAAAAAGGCAGTATGTATCTTTCCAGCTATGTCCGCCCTAGAATATGTAAACATAGAGAATACTCCAGGCAAATGCATATATTGGAGATGGCAACTTTTAATTTCACCTACAGCTTCTGCAGTAATCTATTTGGATTTTATATCTACTTCATCTGAAGGGAATCTTTGAAGTGCAGATAGTTTTTTCTTTTTCCTCTTTATACTGTTCAACCTTCCCACAGCTATTCTTATCATGGAGAAAAGCTGCATGGACTACTTGCTGAGCTGGCTAGCATTAAAAGATTCCCAAGGTATGTTGCATATCAGATTCCCCTAAAACAGGGTAACTGTGCATGAAGTCTGAGAAAGCACTGCATGTGCCTTGGCTTAAAAAAAAACAAAAAAACAAAAGTATATTTCAATGTGAAAAGTAAAGCACCTCTTCAATATGGTCACAAATATTACAACTATGCTGTCTACTATTAAATAATTGATGTTATATAGCAATAAACATGCTTTAGATTGAATAAAACTAATACTGAATTAAGTAAACGAGTCTAAGATAAACTTCAAAAATCAGACTTCAACACCTTTTTGGTGCCTTATCTGTAAATACATGAATGGAATGTATGTAACAAAGTCATGTTTGTAGAAATTTTTACAATCAGGAGAAAAAACATGCACAGAGTCTTCTTCCTACAGTATTTAGACTTAGTATCTCAACTCTTGCCTAGTCAATAGCCTAAAGGTGATGCACTGAAGTAGGAAATCCCTTGATAAACTTCTCTGTAAGTGATTTCCTTGGGATTGGCTTTTTTTTTTAATGATTCTCGGATGCAATCATTTGTCTATAGCAGCATTCACTCTTTACTTGTGTTCCAGAATGACTGACTGCAATATATAAAGAAGCATAGATATTTTCCTTATACCTTTCAATAAGGACTGATGTGATTTACAGAAAACTTTCTAAACAATAATGTTCTTATATTTCTAACATCCATCTAAAGTAGAAAACAATTTTTTTTTTTTTGAACAAAGGATGGTGTTCTGATGTGAATTACTGAAATAATAGGTCTCAACAGTAAAACTGAAGAAGAGGGAAGAAAACAGACAATCCAATTTTCTTCATGCATATGAGCCTAGTAAAGACACAACATTTAGAAATGTGATCTAATAAGACTTTTACTTAAAAGCCTGTAAAGCTAAAATGAAATGGCTTGGGTCATGTTTACAGTGAGCATAAAGCAGTCTTTCTGACAAACCTTTCCAAAAATATATGTCCCATTAATATGTTATCTTGCTTAAGACAATATTCCTACAACTTTCTAGAAAATTAGCAATTTGCCCTATCAATAGACCAATATCTAAAAAATGTTTTAATGGCAAATGCATGAATGCAAATTTAATGTTTATCTGAGAAAGAACCAAATCTTTTTAATATAGGTCAAAATTTCATTCAAGAACTGTAGTAGTCTACAGTTTTTAAGAGAAACTACAGGGTGCTGTGATTAAAAAGGTGGCAACAATCACCCAGTCTAGGTAAGAAACTTCAGCTCTTGATTCTGTCAGGGGCAAATTTTCAAGATGCTGTGTTTGTCTTGTGTGTCTGTTATACCCTTTGCTCTGAACAGTGAATTTAATAATCATAATTATACTCTGTGATAACTCCCAGTCTTATGATGAATCTATTTATGTATGGTAACACTTCAGCTTTACATAGCTACTGGTCAAAAGCAAGATCTTAATATTAGGAATGAAAATTGTACCTATTTGTTTCTACCTATTTGTTTTAGTTACAGTAAGCAGCTAAGTGTCTTTCATTATTTAAAATATGCTAGATATTCTAGGGGCAGCTTTAGTTCTTCAAACATCCTAATTTTTCTCCTTCAGGACATCACTGGAAAGATCAAATGCACTCTTCTTTTTTATCCAGCAATCTTCTGCTCAGTAAAGGTTTGTAGATTAAGCAGCTGTACAGGGCCATTACTAATGCTAACATGCCCGTTCTATTGCCAGGACTAGCTGCGGGTCCATTTCCTAACTTCTCTAACAGCTTTAACCCCAATCACCCATGATGTCCATATACCCTTTCATGTCTACATCCAATTATAGTCTGCTAGATCAAACACATACTGCAAGGATCATCTGCAGATCCATGCTTGATACTTTGCACAGAGTACACACCAGAATACCATGGTAGAAGCTGGATACAGTTAGTTTTGCAGTCTTTTGGCACATAAGAGCTCATGATATTTTTCAGTATCAGTTGTTAATACATACTAGAGCACAAAGGCGACATTGCCGTTTCTGTTAGAAAATGGCAGCGGCTGCCATCCTTCTCCAACCTGTCTAATAACGCAGATGTTAGTGCTGCAGCTTTCCTTGCCCTACAAAAGCACCAGCAGGTGAAATGCCGTGCCAGGGAAGCGCGCGGGCTCCTGGTAGAGCGTGCTGGTGTGCTTCCATCAGAGAGGCTGCTGCGGGGCTGTGATCATCCTGTTGAACAGCACCGGTGTGTGCCTGATTTCAGCAGTGACTGTAGAACAGAAAGAAGGCATAATCAGTAATCTGAGACTTATAGCTGCTGCTCAAATGTTGGATTTGTTTCTAGTGTTGGATCTTTGAAGTTGCAGCGATGTTCTTGAAATGAATGCTGGTGCTGGAACCTCAGCTGCCTCTTCTCCTCCTCCATGGAGGAGACACTGTGATGCCTCCTGTAAAAGTCAAACATTACATCAACTCTGCAGCTTTCTTCACTTGAAAGACAACACCCAGCTTCCACTTTGTTTCTTTTTTCCTGATGATCCAGCTAATACTGCCAAGGGATAGGGACTACTTGCCCTATGTCAGCACTACTATGACACTGTAAAAAGCAGGTATTTGCACAATTAATATGTCCAAGTTCCTGTCTGATTTGAGTTACAACTTTCCTTTCCTGAATGCAACCACTTTCTTTTTTACTGATGTCTGCAAACATTAAGTTTCTGTTTGGGGATTCTCTTATAAAACTTCTGTGATGGAATGGTATTCTTAATTATTTGCAAAATCAGCATGTGCTTACTCTCTCATTGCACATTGTCTTGGTAAACTTAACATCTGTCAGGGATGGCTGACCCACTGACAGATTGACTAGCTGTGTCTGATCAGTGCTTGCTGAATTAAATCGGCTGTTCAGCAAGGCTTCAGTATCTGCTCATTCTTCTTAAATTCCTAAATAACTCCAGTTCTGCACAGCTTAGCTTAGAATTACTATACAATAGCACATCTCAGTTGTGTCATACAACTGACTTTGGTGTTCAGCAGTGAGTGACAATGAAATCCCCTATCTGGAACTAAACCCCCTTAACCTCCTTGAATCAATTTATTTGCAGTCTTCTTAACAGCGTGGTCTACTGGGATTCTTCCAAAAGATCATGACCTAGTCAGAAGATTCCTCCATTTTTAAGGTGGGTTCAAGTAGTGAAATGACTAATGAGAGAAATATATCCCTTGTGCATAGAAAACAAAGCGTGCTCCGTTCCACTTACACGAAACATTAATGGACCTATGGCAAAATCATATTCAGCTATAGGTGTAATCCCCTTCTCCAGGTACCTGTGCAGATCCCTGCATAGGACCTACCACAGCAGTGTAAGAAATGAAATGCTTTTAGTTTCCAGCATCATAATTTGTTAGATCACACAGATAAACCTGAAATAATTGTATGATGGGTGAAAACAAAAAAATGTACAGAACCAATCAAATGTATGCAGCGTATGTCATCACAAGCATTGGTGATAGGTTTGTGTCTCTTCCAAGTGGACTGTATCAGCAGTAAAATCATCTTCTAGACTAGTAAAACTAGTCTTTCCATGATTCTTCAACAATGTTTTATGACACTGTGGTGCCTGATTGCATAGTTGTAATGACACTTTCATTTTAGTGACTCTTTTAGAAAAGCTACTAATGTAGAAAGATATTTAAAATACTCTACTGAACCATACAAATGAGCCTGTGGGACTCAGATGTTGCCATCTTAGATAGTCTATGAGTCAGAATAAAATCTGGTACTACCAGATTTATTATTTGTGCAAAGTGTCTACTTGAAAATTACTTTAGAAACCTGATTATGCATACATTTGTTTACCTGTGATCAGCTGAATGGGAAGAGGCAGAAGCCTGCATCTCAAAAAGTGCAGCTGAGACAAGTATCCTGATTCACAGCAGCAAAATGTAATGTCGGTGTAAACCGCACAAAATAGCTCTTCTTCATATGGCTCGAGTTAGAAGAGTTGATACAAATCTCGTGGTCAAAGGATTTGGTCCTTGATGTCCAAATCTATGTTGACATCTGACCAAAATTGCTCCTGACACAAGAGGAGCACAGAACGACTGGGGAGCATGACTCCTTGCAGGCTGGGTTAGCACGGAAGAGGCAGTGCCCCTCTCCCCTCCTCGCTCAGCCCTGCCAAGGCTCGCTTGTTCAGACTTGCTCGGCTGGTGCACGTCTTACTCTCTCCCACTGGCGTTTTCAGCTCCACACCAGCACCTCCCTCCCACCCTGGGATGCTGCGCGTCGCAGGGAGACGTCAGCCGAACCCATGGGAAGGTGCCAACCAAGGACGTCCTGCAGCTTGGATCTGCGGCCTCCTCCACGCTCAGGCGCTGCCAGGCTTCCACAGCACGACTGATGCGTGGCACCTTGCACAATGACATGGGAAGAGGCCGAGAGAGCGTTCTCTGTCTCGCAGCAGCAATAAATATCACAACAACAAAGAGTCGTTCTCTCAAGCCACGGCATTCCTCAAGCCTTCAGATCTTCGTGGCTTCAAAACGGGAGCTGTGTGTACCTCTTGACAAGAATGATGCACGCTAGAACTGCTTGCTAAGTAGTGTATGCAGCATTTCTGAGTCCAAATGAGCCCCATTAATTACATGCTTATATGCACGATAAATGTGCCACTGTCCTAGATCCTATTAGGCTCCTGTGCTTGGTGTTCAACCATCACAGACCCTGTTTTTAAGAGTTTGTAAGTGAGATTAGATGAGACTCCACTCAGTCAAAGGCAATAAGAAAGGGAAGAAAGGGGCACAAGAATGACAAAAAATGTTTGTTTATGTAGGCTGGTTATTTATACACCCTGATTTCAAATCATTTAACCTTAAATGGCTAACTATTAGCATATAAGAGGAATGAATTCTGGAAATTCAGAAGCAATGCTCATGTACAGCAAAGAATTTCAGGGTAAAGAAAAAGGAATCTTAATGGTAATCTCTTACTGAGAGATAAAGAGTTATCACAATTAGAACAGAGAGCTGGAAATTAATCCCGTCATATGCGAGAAGCTGCTGTGCTGGGGAGATTCTTTGATGGTGATCCCTGTGCGTGAATAATTATGCTTGTGTCTTTTAGGGTGTGTGACTTCCTTCCTAGATATGTGCTGCTGTGTGGACCTTTGTGACCAGGGCACAGTAAAAGTGGGATTTGGATGCATCAAGTTCTTTCCGTGGCATGTCTGAATTTCTGATTCCCCCTGATGGGTCAGTTTTGGGTGACATGATTCTCAGCACCTTTGAGGCAAGGCATCCAGCAGAGATCTCTGCTGAATCCAGTAGAGCTCCAGGGCTTTGTGACCAAGACAACTGCCTGTTATCTTTGCTGACTGACAGAGCGCGATGTCAAATAAGGCAGATTATTTACTTGGACCACTTTGACTGAGCTCTCTGCCCACAACTATGTCACCATTTACCACTGTTTGGAAAGTTCTACATTCAAGGACATAAAACCAGAAGTATGAGATGTTGCTAAATATTACCGTATTACTTCAGTGCAAAGTCCCATTCTGACTCTGCATCTTCAATGGCTTGAACCAGTGAATACTTAAGAAATCCCAATAGATGGTCAAATTATTAATAATGATTTCCTTTCTCATGGCTTCATGGTACAGATCACATAATTCTGCTAACTCTGAAAAACTATCTGCTTGGTCAACATGAAAAATAAAGCTGGAACAAGGTTTGTGATGGTTACTACAAATAACCATTGCAATTAAATACAAAGTACTCAAAGCACACTTGGTGCACAGCAGCTTATCTTAAATATTAATTGCTTGGCTGAAATTTTCTGAAAAAGCTAATGTTTCAAGTATCATCTTCCAGGGTCTAACCTGAAACTTAATGGTAGAATGAGGTGGATTGAAAACTGGCTGAAGGGATGAGCCCAGAGGATGGTGATCAGTGGCACAAGGTCTAGTTGGAGGCCAGTAACTAGAGGTGCACCCCAGGGGCCAATACTGGATCCAATTCTGTCTAACATCTTCACTAATGATCTGGATGATGGAGCAGAGCGTACCTTCAGCAAGTTTGCAGACAAAACAAAGCTGTGAAGAGTGGTCAATACACCAGAGGGTCATGCTGCCTTCCAGAGGGACCTGGACAAGCTGGAGAAATGAGCTGACAGGAACCTCACGAAGTTCAACAAGGAGAAGTGTAAAGTCCTACACCTTGGGTGGAACAACCCCATGCATGAATATATGCTGTGGGCCACAAAGCTGGAAAGCAGCTCTGCAGAAGAGGACCTGGGGGTCCTGGTGGACACCAAGTTGAAGATGAGTCAGCAATGTGCCCTTGCTACAAAGCAGACTGATGGTATCCTAGACTGCATTAGGTAAAGTATTGCCAGCAGGTCAAGGGAGGTGATCCTTCCCATCTATTCAGCACTGGTGAGGCCACGCCTGGAGTGCTGTGTCCAGTTTTGGGATCCCCAGTATGAGAGACACGGAGCTACTGCAGAGAGTCCAGCAAAGGGCCATTGAAGATGATGAAGGGACTGGAGCACCTCTCCTATGAGTAAAGTCTGAGAGAGCTAGGACTGTTTAGCCTGGAGAAGACAAGGCTCAGGAGGGATCTCATCCATGTGTATAAATACCTGAAGGGAGGGTGCAAAGAAGCCAAAGCCAGGCTCTTTCCAGTGGTGCCCAGTGCCAGGACAAGAGGCAGTAGGCACAAACAGGAACACAAGAGGTTCTGTCTGAACATAAGGAGGTGTGCAGGTGACAACGCACTGGCACAGGTTGTTCAGAAAGGTTGTGAAGTCTCCTTCCTTGGAGATCTTCAAAAGCTGCCTGGACATGGACCTGGGCAACCTGCTCTGGGTGTCCCTGCTTGAGCAGGAGGTAGGGGCAGATGGCCTCCAGAGGTTCCTTCCCACCTCAACCATTCTGTGACTCTCTGAAAGGTGGCTGGCATTTTCTGAAAGCCCAGTCCTTTTATAGTCTGTATAGTCAGGCACCTGGAAAGTAAAGCATTCAAAGTTACTGGTCATATCAGAATTGTTTACTGGCTATTTAATTTATATTTTTTATTTCAAATGCATAAAATCACAAACAAACCAAAACCAAACCAAACCACAACAACAACAACAGGAAAAAGGAGAATTGATTGTGAGGAGAGAGAAAGAAAGTAACCATAAGACCAAACTTTCCTGAAGTTTGGTAAAAATGCTACAGAGATTGTTTATCCGAGTTGATTTCAAAACAGGACTCAGTGGATTCCATTTCTCATATGCACATGTTCGACTGTCATCTTAATGGCTTGGTACATTGTGAAAGTACTGCTGTGGCTCCAAAGCTTTCAGCGGAAAGTCACAGCAGAGTATAATGTACAACAGGACTGCAGAAATACCCCCTCGTTGTTTGCAATATGCTTTTCCTAATGTTTTTAGAGCCCCTACTGATAGAGTTGGAAGTTGTCATCAATATCAACGTCTCGATGCAGAGGCTGACTAATCTCTCAGGGTACATCCACCTGACAGCTCACGCACCATCTCTGCAGCATAAGGATCATCCTTCACCCTTTTTCTGTTGCTTTGGTTTGTTTGTTTTATAACTGCTGATGCACAGGTAACTGTACCCCCTGAACAAGCCTGCAAGTGCGCGATGCTCTGATGTCACCTTATTCTAGACTGGTTAGTAAAAGAACTGACATGTTTAATAGTACAATCAAAAATTTGAAGTAGGAAATGGAAAATGTCTACTGTTGCTTACTGCTAGCTATTGTGCTACTGTATGCAGACAAAGCTTGACTTTTGATTGAAAAATTCTCCCTAAGAGGGAAAAAGTACATTAATTTGTACACGGTAATTTACACGGTTAACTGCTGGAATGAACAAGATGTTAAATCAGAGCAAGGAAAATGGTGACGTGCAGTATGAGACACCAAATTGATACGTAACCTCTGCAGTGCCCAGGGATGATGAACTGTTTAGATAGAGCACATGAGCGACAAAACCCTCTCCTGCTAAACTGATAATTTTGTGATTAATTAAAAATTTGTGCATAGAATGGTGGGATTTTCCAATAAAATGTGAATTCTTAGCTTCACATGAAGCTGTTATCCATATTTTAATTTCTAGCATGTCTTTATCAATTTAAGTACTGCATGACACTCCTCCCCCCAGTCTTTCTAAAAGCTCTTGGTTGGAAAAACATTCCACCCCATCTTCTTTCTCTTTAATTTACTTATTGTTATTTAGGCAATAATCTGAAAATACTTCCTATTCATGAAGAAGCATTAGGCTCTCTCTCAAGGTGTTTATTACTACAAAACAAGTTATCATTAAGCTCTTATTACGTTTACATGTGACACGCAGTGGGCTGCATATTGACAAATGAGTTTGACCCAACTGAAGTAAACAAGAAGTTGCCCCATCAGTGCTTACTATGAACATTTGGAATGCCGATTTCCCAGGGAGGAAGAAAATCTACTTGCACAGCTTTTTGTTCTGTTTACCAAGAATATGGCAGGTATTTTACAGCACATCAGACTCCATGTCTTTGCTTAAGAAACTTCCAACCTAATTTTAGGCAAGCAATAATGAGCAAGAATAGCAAGTCAGTATGGAACTGTTGAGGAAAGGGAAAAACAACAGTAAACTCTGAGTAGAAGCTTACTTTTGCATGCTGGATGTATTCTAAGTTTAGAATTGTCAGATGAGACATGTTGTAGTACAAGGAATAGGACGTCGTGTTGTCCCACACCCTTCCATGTTACCTGCAGAATACAGTATTGGCAGGAAAGTATTGGGACCTTTTGCCAAGGAGCATGGGGATATTGATGGAAAATAACGATAGCATCTTCCAGTCATTTCTCACAATGTCACTTTTTCAAAATAGAAGCACCTTTAAATATTATATTTCTCTCACTACCAGAGCCTTCCACATTCTGCCATGCAAACAGCACATCCTTTTACGTCCTCCCATCAGCTTACCCTACATCTTTGCTTCCTCCCAGGCCAGCTCTTTGTTTCTTACAATCATCCCCAGCATTATGCCCTCTTTTGTGCTGCTCTCTTTGTCTGACACTATCAGCCAATTAGTATTTTTTTGCCCCTTCCAAGAAAACTCCACCTGCTTCACAAGGCACTTGAACCATCACGTTCCACGCTACAATGTGCTGTTTCTCCAGGTTTCAGGGGTGCCAGTGCAATCGGACAGCTCTGAATGTCTAGCAGGATGAGTCCACACTGTCAGGTAGCATAGCCCTATTTATTGGGTTTATGCCCCTGAACTGCAAACTCAATGGGAGACATACCTGCTGCTTGCTTAACGAGGCCATTTATCGTGCTGTGGTCCATTACAAACCAAGCACGTAATCACTGCAGTTGTATATATGCAGCTGAAAAGAGTAGGATATAAATGATACCTAGTTTAACCATCAGTAGAAATACAGGCTAATTACTGTTCCTTCTAATACAACTAATTTTTCCTCTCTATACAGTTTCAGAACCAATTCTATTATTTTAATGCTTCAATCACCTTTCAGACCTTCACAGAGGAAGACCAATATATGGCTTATCCCTTGTGTAGTGCTGTCAGTCCATTTCTACTGTTAGGCATCTCTATTATTCTACCTTTTAAAGCCTTCAGACTATCCTGTGAGAGGCTGCCTAGCTCAGAGAGGTTATGGGATGTTAGCTCTGTTACTTTTATAATCAGGTATATACAGGTGAGAATCAGAACTTACAGAATTGCATAAATAAATTAAAAATACATTTGCCCACTGCTGTCTAACATGTAAGTTACTAAAAAAGTACGTTTTTCCTACTAGTGATCTACGGGATTATATATATTTGCTTGGTGGATTCCTTTAAGACTGTAAAGTTTGTCCTAGCCACCCTTACCCACCCCTTACCATGCATAAGAGACCTGTACCATCTTTTGTTATATTCTTCCCTGAAAACAAACAAACAAACAAACAAAAAACACAGACAACCTTAAGCATTCAATCAACAAAACCAACACTTATTAAAAAAATACAAAGCAGAAGATGACTTGTCCTGCCTAAACCTCGTACAAGTTCTGGTACCTCAGCTCCTGCTGGCTGCCCCAGGCAATTCCCCACCTAGGGCTCGGAGCCCTTCTTCAGGGGCTATCAGCTGTGTGTGTCTGAGCCCAGACCAGACCAGCAATGGGGGCGCCGGGTAGCACTGTATCTCACCAACACGCCAGTGGGTTCTGACTGGTTTGTCTGGAAAGGGCTTTTACACCCAGGGAGTATGGACAGCAGGCATTGA
The DNA here is from genome assembly GCA_013399115.1 of Anseranas semipalmata. Lineage (NCBI taxonomy): Eukaryota > Metazoa > Chordata > Aves > Anseriformes > Anseranatidae > Anseranas > Anseranas semipalmata. The sequence continues at coordinate 252,383 of VXAA01004495.1, forward strand.
GTGGTATTGTTGAGCCATGGGTGTGGATGTGTGTTTGTCAGGGGCAGGCGAGAGGTGGTAGTATAGTTAGTGAGGAATTATGTATAGAATACAGCTAGTATGATCGTGCAGTGCATGTGTGCATCACTGGTCAGAGAAGGAGACCTAGGACACAGCCATAAAACGAGTGAGTCTTCTCACAGAGAGTAAGGAGCAGCCTTGCTTCCGCAGACTTCCATTGCTGTCAAGGACAGATGTCCCCTTTGAATTAACTCACAAATAGCATGCCCTCCTCTATCTGAGGTAGGCGAAAATCCTTTTGTGAGACCGAGAAGGTCCAGAAAAAATGTAAGGATTGGGCTCTCTGGAAAAAAAAAGGTACAAAATGAACTTCTGGGTTTGAGTCTGAGGGAGCACAGAAGAAGCGCAGGAGCTGGTTTTACCAAAGCGGACTGAAACGCCTCCAGCCTAGATCTGGGGAGCTTCCTCGGCATGAGGTTTGCATAGGTTCCTAGAGCAACCTGTCTGCTCCTGCTCCTGCTCCTGCTCCTGGTGGGAGCGCCGCGTTCACATGAGCCGTGCTGGAATCCTCTGCTGCTCCGCAATGCCTGTTCTTATGGGCATTTCCTCCGGGATTGGCTTGAGTTGCCAATATATTTTTAAAAGGCCAAAGATCATAGGATCTGGAGTGCCAAAATTCATACACAGCACTTACAGAGTTCTTTAAACATGCAAAGCACTATATAAACATTAGTGAAGCCTCATAAGATGAGGCAGGTAAGCATTATCTCTCCTCCTCAAGGTGTGGTGAAGTGACTTGGCGGAGGCCAGGGGCTGAGTCACTGGCAGAGCAGGGTTTACCATCCACATCTGTTCTAAATCATGTCTCTGGGCTGGCTGGTGAGAGCGGCGTGCTGTCGGGCAGCGTGAGCAGCCCCAGCGACATCCCCACGGCCACCACGGGGACACCTGCTGCTGGGTTTCCTCCAGCCCCGTCCCAAGGCGGCAGCACGGCAAGGTGTTCAAAACCTTGGTGGGTTATGTTTCAGTCATATTCTGCAGACAAAGAGACTAAAAGTGAGAGGACTTAGTTGAAGAAGCTCAAGTTCAGAGAGAAATGACTCCCAGCGTCACGGCTAAGGGCCTGATGAGGAGCAAGTGGCCTGATTTGTGGAAGTTCAGAGCGTCCTCCCCATGTGGGCTGCCCCACAGCTCTGAAAACCAGGCCAACCTTCACGTTTCCCAGCCCTGGTTAGGTGCCTGCCTTCCTGAAGCCGAGCGGCGCGATCTGCACCGCTCCGAAAAGCTTCAGTGCTCCTGAGCGGGCTGCGCCCCGATGTCTAACCCAGGCAAACGGCAGTGTGGGAAGGAAGACGGGGCAAACCCAGCCCTCATCCCATAGTGCGTGGCATCTCACGCCATGTCTGAGCAAAAAAAAACCACACCGGGGAACGCGAGGTCTGCGGGGAATGCTCCCAAGCGTGGGGATTTTCCTTGGGGAGGGCAGGGCTGCACATGGCAACGCCACGAGCCCATGCAGGGAGAAGGGGGGGGCTTTCTAAAATTGTCATTTGCGGGCGGCCCCCTACTGCCGGGACGTATTTGCCGAGGGGGAACGACCGGAGCCCCCCTGCAGGACACCAGCCCTCGCCGCCTCACACCTGAGGCCGGGCGGGAAGAGGCGACACCACCCCAGCGAGCAGGCAAGGCGGCCCAACGCCGGCGTTCGCGTTGCCTCAGTGAAATCCCCCGGAGAACACGACGGGCCGGTTTAGGGCTCTTTTTTTTGTTGTTGTTGTTGTTGTTTGTTAATATTTTTATTGGGGCTGGCAGCCAGGCGAGGGGAGCCGGGAGGGCGCCGAGGGCCGGCGGCCCGCCAGCGGGAGCTCCTGTCAGGAGGGCGCTGGGTGGAGTCTGCTGCTCCCCTCCCGGAGCCACCTCCAGCTTCGGCGAAACCTGTTGAGCAGTTTCCCCCCGGTGACAGGGCGGAGGGCGGGAGGAAACGCGCCGCCTTGGAACAGGTTTGTCCTTTCTTACCTGCTGACGTTGGGCTGCCCCAGATGATTGCTCGAAACAAAACCACCCTGTCAGTGCGAAGGCAGCCTGGAAAAACTGGTCGTGTCAGGGGCGAGGGCTGCATTCCTGGCTG